>BPLS01024519.1:0-16636 GCA_019656275.1 Rhododendron kiyosumense | reverse complement strand
ATGCATTTAATGCATGGGACTAGGTGATGGGGTGTGTAGGAGAGATATGGGGACATCCCCTGTAGAAAACAATCATCAGGTGGCTCTTCGCCGTACTGGGGTGGTTACAAAGTCCCGAGCATGTGACAAAAAAGTGGTGATTTGACTGGCTTTGACCCGCGTGCGCCAGAGGTTGACCTGCGTGCGCCAGTCAAACTAAGTCAACGGTCGATGTCCGACACGTGGCAATTCACTGGCGCACGCCATGAGGACACTGGCGTATGCAGGTAGGGCTTAGCTGGGGCCATTTGGCTCGACGGGTTTGAAGGGATCGAAATGGATTTTGAAAGAGTTTGAAAGGGAAATGTCCAAAGCTCACGACCTTCCATCGACCTCGGAATGTTTTCGACCTTTAATCATCATTGGGACAACAAAGACCGTAAATAAGCTAATCCGGATAGTCCAAGGTAGGGTGTCTACAGTCTCCATCAGTAATGAGCCACAGTTCTGTCGGGAACCGAGGAAGAGGCCCGCACAGAAGAGGCCAGCTTAGGGGCCTGCGCAGAAGAAAAGAAAAGGAGCCACGACCTCTCGGACTACAGAGAGCGATGGGGACGAGGAAGAAGAAGAAGAGGAGGAGGAGGAGCGCTCGCCTTTCAGCAGCGGCTCTGACGACTTCGCCGGCGATCCGTGGTACAAGAGAGACCCAAAAGAGATAGAGGATGAAGACGAGGAGGAGGACGACGACGAGGACCTTTTTGACGACTGAGGGCTATCACTGAACCTCAGTTTACTTTGCTACCTTTTTGACTTTGATACTCTAGTTACAGCTAGGGCCTGTGTGCCTTTTTGACTTTTGGGCAGATATGCCTAGTACATATTGGTTTTGCTCGGGCCGGTGTGCCGCGTTCATACATTTTCTATCTTCTGCTTTTGGATATTAACAGAGGAGTACATAATATCTGCATTTTCTATTTATTGATCTCCCTTTTGATGAGAATAGATACAGGAAAACAATAAACCGTCCACTAATGTCTAAAATGCATTGATGAATGATCTGAATTGACAAATAGACACTCGCACAAACATACAATTGACTTAGCTCAAGGAAAAAATAGGGGTGGAAAAGCCGCAGGATACGACATGTATCATTAGACACGGAAAATAACACAAATTTTGGGCGTTAATGGACCAAAAATCGAAATTCTCATTAACGAAGGAAATTAACACTTTTGAAAGACCAAATAGATGTATAATGACTTGTACGAATTGATGAAACCAGAGAAAGTCATCCCGCAACGCGGAATAAATTGAAAAATACTAAAAATACCGCAAAAAGGGATATAAAACACAAAAGATGACTCGACATAGTCCCGGACGGAAACCGACACCCCCGCGCAGTCACGTTAGGTCCGTATGACTTGCACAGCATGATAAAACTTGGCACAAACCTTTGGAACAGAGTTTGACATTTCGGAATCTTGATTTGATCTCGAAACGGCCACCGAGGGTCCGAAACCTTCGTTGAGCGCAGCATTTGGAATCTGATGCTTCGCTATTGTCTCATATATCATTTGTGACTTGTAGGAACCAAGAAATGGCCAAGACAAGACCTGGAGCTGAAAACGGCAATGCGACGGCAGTAGTTGTTGTAAACTGATTTCTGGTGCACATAACTGGCGTACGCCATGAGGTTGGCTCCGTACGCCAGTGGCAAGGGGACACGTATATGCCAGTAGATAACTGGCATGTGCTACATATCTTTGATGCAGATCGATTTGTCTAACCAACTGTCCTTTCTCAGGGGGACAGCTTGTTTTTACCCCACACGGTTTGCACACGGTTTCTGAGTTTTCAGAGGGCAGAGTCCTTGACTTACAAGGTTGCTTGGATGCTAGTGCCTAGCCATTGAATGGGGCACGTGAAACAATGTGATTTCCTTGGCTTATTAATGAAAGATGCACACATTGCTGCATTTGTACTCCTATCTCCACCCCAATATTCAGCACTCCATTGTCTAGTCAAATGGAAAATCCACTCCCGACCTTGCTCCGGCCTTAGCTTGTGCAATTTCTGAGCGTCGACTAGTTGAACTTTCAATATCACTGCCTGGCTTCCTTCCGGTATCTTAGTCACGTACCACTCCGTCCAGTGCTTTTAAGAGCTGCTCCTCGGTTCTGGGATCCCGATGTCCATGTCTTCCGCTTTGGCGATAACGAGATGTGTCCGACCATTGAGAAATTCCAAGCGTACCTCCGAACCTTTGCATCTCCTACAATCGTCATTCCTCCCTACCAAGTAAGCATGCCAGGACTGCTGGCAACTTCACTCAACATCTCTCGGGGCTTGGCCAACACTATACTCGAAGGTGGCCAGATCAACATTATGTTCCTGATTGAGCAATACAGCCCTAACGGCTATTTGACTAACAACGAGGTGCAAGTGCGCCGCCATTTTGCCTTGGTGATCCACCTGCTGGCTGCATACCTGCTCGTTCCCGCTGATGGGCGGGTCAGTCCCTTACTCTTGAGCGTGGCTGCTTAGATGGGAGCACGAAAGAATGTGGTCCCTCTGGTCCTAGCGGAAACGCTTTTAGGCTTGGATCTGGTGTACACTGGCCAGTCAAACACCTTCAGTGGAAGTCCACTCTTGCTCCAGGTAAACTCACCCAGCTCACACATTTTTGGTTTTTCACACTTTCTCATTTTACCTCAACACTCAGCTTAGGCTGCTTCCTAGCTCTTTACTTGTTTTTCAACTCAGGTTTTATCTAGCCCCTTACTTGTCTTTTCACTCATGTAGTTGTGGCTATTAGACAAACTGGGTTTACTGTTCCTGCCGGTGGAAGGTTGGAACCTTTTTCTGAAAAGGATTCATGAGAGGGAAATGCGGTACCCTGATCTGGATTTAGAGGGTTGGTATGAGTTCATGCAGCAAATGCAACCCAACGAAATCGTCTGGAGGTGTTCTTGGCTGGATCTTCCAGACATTGGCTGTTCACTCTGATGGGTTCGACAGGATGGTGATTTGCGGGCTGACCAGTTTCACCTTCTACATTCCTGGCCACGTTCTTCGCCAGCTGGGCGCTTCCCAATAGAACAACCGCATTAGCATTGGGAATTTCTGTGTTCCCAACTTCAATGCTTAAACACTCCACGGTTATTAAAGGCGCAACGGCCTTAGGGTCCTTTAGGCAGAAATGCCAGATTTAACCCCAAGGCTGAGGAATCGCCACAAACAGTGGCTGAGAGCAGATGTATTTGCAAGAGAAAATATGGGTTGACTCTGGACTACTTTGCTGTACTTAGAATAAGCTGTGAGCCGTTAGGCTTCTCAAGCATTTTGTTCTGTTTTCCATGCTTTAACTTGTTTTAAGGTTTTTAGTAGTAATTTGCAATAAAGTTGAAAGACGAAGGGTTTCCCCCTTATGATTCCTCAATGCAGCTTTGACTTATTCTTGACCTTCTCAACCTTTGATGTAGACCCAAAATGTCAAACCATGGACCAATTTGATAGAGCATGACCAGGTCTCGGGGAGAGACCCCAAAATGCCTACATATCCTTTTTCAGGGAATCAGATCAAAACGTAGTTCAGGCCAAGGTTCACTCGTGCATTTTACCTCTCTTTTTGCGCTCTAACTTTTGCCTAGAACCGCCTTTTTAGGTTTCCGGTCTAGCGAGCTTTCGACTTTTTGCCTATTTATCTTTGCCTAGACCGCCTCCTTAAGTTTTTGGTCTAGCAGGCTGCTCAAACTTTTGCTTGGAATCGCCCACCCTTGTGATTTTCGACCCCACGAGCATCTCTCAGGGATAGTATTGTTTGAGTTGATCCAGGTTAACCAGAGTGTTGAACTCATTGCCGTCGAGATTTGTAACCTTAGTAGCACCCCCAAATAGGGTGGTCTTGATAATGTAAGGCCTCGAATGCTTCGGCCGGAACTTCCCATGAGGATCAAACACTGGAGTACGGATCCCTTTTGTAACCATGTCCCCTTCGACTAAGCCTCTGGACTTCACCTTTTTATCAAATGCGTGAGCAATTCGACGCTGATACCCTTGAACATGATACAGAGCATGTTGCCTTCTCTCATCAAACAGCATCAACTTGACAAACCTCCCACTCAGCCATTCAGATTCCCCGAGACCATTTTCAGCCATGATTCGTAATGACGGAACTTCAAGCTCAATGGGGAGTACTGCCTCCATTCCATAGACTAGTGAAAACGGAGTTGCACTCGTGGAAGTGCGAATCGATGTACGGTACCCCCAGAGCGCCAGAGGTAGTTGCTTGTGCCAATCCCTCATAGATTCAGTTGTCTTTTTATTGATCATTTCGACATTTTGTTTGCGGCTTCGACTGCTCCATTTGTCTACACAGACGATAGGTCGTAGAATGCTGGATTTCAATCTTGAACTCCTCGAAGAGCTCCAAAACCCTACCCTTGAAATGACTTCAATTGTCTGACACAAATGCCTATGGAACATCGTATCGGTAGATGATGTTCTTTTGAATGAACTGCGCAACTTGAACCATTGTCAGGGTTTGGTAGGATTCAGCTTCAACCCACTTAGTGAAATGGTCGATTGCCACCAATATGAACTTATGGTCATTTGAGGCAGAAGGTCTGATCATTCCGATAACGTCGATGCCCCACACAGAGAAAGGCCAAGGCGAGGTCATGCCATATAGCTTGGACGGAGGAACATGTTGGAAGTTGGCATGGCTTTGACATTTGTAGCAGCGCCGCACATAGTCAATGCACTGTGATTCTATTGTAGACTAGTAGTAACCCTGCCTGAGGATCTTCCTAGCAAGCATAACACTGCTCATGTGAGGACCGTAAACTCCTTCATGAATCTCCTCCATTATCCTCGTTGCCTCGGCACCGTTCACACACAGCTTGTGCATCCCGCAGTGAGACCTTTGATACAACTTCCCTCCACAGATGATGTACTGAGCAGCCAAATGTTACAAGGCGATTCGATCTTTCTTGGTGGCTTCGGCGGGAAACTCCCCGTGCTCCACAAAGTTCCAGATATCGTGGTACCAGGGTAGGCCATCATCAACATCATCGATGGCGTTGACATACTCGTAAGCCGGTAAGTCCCTCTATTCAATCACAATTGGCCGCAGTTTAACTCCTATTGGAAGTTCGATCAATGAAGCCAAAATCGCCAAAGCATCGGCAAACTGATTCTTCAAGCGTGGAATATGGGTGAAGTTCACCTTATTAAAGTAAGGAATCAGTTCTTCCAAATCTTGGTGATAAGGTTTTAGCTTTTCCTCACGAACTTTCCAATCCCCATTGCCTGAGAGACTACCAAGTTGAATCTCCAATTACCTCAAGCTTCTTGACCCCCAGAGCAATAGCAGCCTCCATTCTGACGATGCAGGCCTCATACTCAGCTTGATTGTTGGTGACGTCGAAGTTCAGCTTGAAGGCAAGCAGAATATGAGCACCGACAGGCGTGATCAGCAACACTCCAATCCCAAACCCTTTTGGTTAGCAGCCCCATCAAAATAAAGCATCCATACTTCTTCAACTACAGTCAGCACATCATAGTCTGGGAAAGTAAAATCCACATCCTCCGGCCTATCCATCGGGTGATCGGCCAGGAATTCCGTCGTAGCACGGCCCTTCACAAACTTTTTTGTGACATGTTGGAGATTGAACTTAGCCAGCAGAAGCAACCAACGTCCTAGCTGATGAGTGAGCGCAGGCTTCTTGAATAGTTACTTAATAGGATCCATTCGAGAAATCAGCTTCACTGAATAGGCTAGCATGTAGTGTCTAAGCTTTTTGGTAGCCCAAACTAACTCCCAACATGTCTTTTCCAAAGGGGTATAGCGCTCATCGCATCCTACCATTTTCTTGCTTAGATAGTAAATAGCTTTCTCGAATCCATTATCCCCTTCCTGTGCCAGCAAACATCCCATAGCTGTTAGAGTGACTGACAAGTACAGGATCAATGGTCGACTCGGCGTAGGCGGCATTAGTACCGGAGGGTTCTGCAAGTATTTCTAAATGGACTTGAAGGCAGCCTGGCACTTGTCCGTCCACTCGAATGGGACGTCCTTCTTGAGCAAACGGAACAACGGTTCGCAGGTCAGGGTTAACTTAGCAATAAATCTGCTGATAAACTGGACTTTGCCTAGAAAACTCCACACACCTTTCTCAGACTGCGGGGGTTCCATTTCAAGAATTGCTTTGATTTTGGACGGATCTACCTCGATCCCCCTTTTGGTGATCAGGAATCCCAACATTTTGCCTGCCGTGACCCCAAATGTGCACTTCTACGGGTTGAGACGCACTTTGTACTTGCGAAGCCTTTCTAGAAACTGCCTGAGTGAAGGAAGGTAGTCCTTTTGTTCTTTTGCCTTCACAATCATATTGTCAACATAGACTTCAACTGTCTTGTGGATGAAGTCGTGAAACAAGGTTGTTTGAGCCTGTTGAAATGTGCACCCGGCGTTCTTTAACCCAAACGGCATCATCACATAGCTGTAATTTCCCCATTCGGTGACAAACATCGTCTTCTTCTGATCCTTCGGTGCCACAAAAATCTGATTGTATCCAGAGAATCCGTTGACAAAATAAAGCAAGGCATGCCCCGCTGTGTTGTCCACAAGCACGTCGATGTGTGGCAAAGGAAAACTGTCTTTGGGGCTTACTTTGTTCAAGTTCCTGAAGTTGACGCAGACTCGGATTCTTCCATCTTTCTTAGGAACGGGCACGATGTTGGCGACCCATTTGGGATATTCAACAACCCTCAAGAATCCTGCATCAATCTGCTTGGTGACCTCCTCTTTGATCTTCTGAACCCAGTCTGGCCTCATTCTGCCGAGTTTTTGCATGACCGGTGTAGCCCCAGGTGTTAACTGAATTCACTGCTGCACTATCTCAGGATCGATGCCAGGCATATTCGCGTGAGACCACGTAAAAACCTTGAAGTATTCTTTGAGCATTTCGATTGTACCAGCGTGGCCTTCTGGGGACAGATTTGAACCAATTTGTACCATACAGGGGTCATCCTCGTCTTTCAAATTTATTAAAATTACTTCTTCTTTTAGAGGCTGAGCATGCCTTTCGTCTTCCTTTTCGATGAGGGAACGCAACTCAGCCGGGATGTTCCCGTCAAAGTTTGTTCCTTCATCGTCGAGGTCGACACAGTTTATGTAAAAGTCAGTAAAGTAATCAGAAGTGGGATCATGCATTTCATAAAACTCGGAAGGATTGCCAAGTACAGTCGACTCGAACTCGAAGTAAAAGTTATGACGTGGAGGGCCGAGAGGCACAAACTTTGACTCTGAGCTAGACTTAGACTTGACAGACTCTATGTCAGATTTAGATGTATCATCGATGCATGTCAGATGTGGATTAAAAATGCAATTATTAATACTACCCTTTGCTTCCACGATGAGGGAGGTTGGATCATCAAGAGTGTCTGGAGAGTCGGGCCCAAGCATCAGCACCTTAGCCTCTTCATCCTTGCCAATGAAACCTACCCGGGAGAATAGCATCTCCAAGCTCCCCTGATCAAAAGTCTTCAACTAGTTAGCTTTCTCCTTGATCTTGGCCAACTGTTTCTTGAATTCCTCCTTATCCATCTTTTCCTTTGCCATTTCCTCCTCACTGTCGGACCAGGTGTCTGCAGCAAAGATCTTAAAGCCTGGCAGCCAAGTGCATGTCTTTGGATCCCAAAATGGTTCGGCTTGCCCCAAGTAAACAGTTCCTCCTCCTTCGTGGATAAAATAGCTATCATGGTTATCATAAAGGGTCGAAGTTTTCTCTTATCTTTCCCTAGTTTTGCCCTTTTGGTAGAGCGAGTGTATCCCAAACCAAAACGGCCTTCGGTAAAGGGAAAGTTAGGGAACTCAGCGATCCCTTGTTGGTTGATCTCGAGTCCTAGGCCAGGCACGAATGACATCTTTTTTCATAATCTCGAGGGCAGCGGAGCTGATGACATAGTCGTCATCCATGGCAATGGCGAGGACTGAGCCGGATGTGTCAAACGAGAATCCTCTGAAGTCTAAATCCTCTTCTCCGTGCATTATTCGCAAAACAAGTGTTCCATCATCCTTCAACGGGTGAATCCCAGAGTCACCACAGATTGTCAAAGTACCAGAAGGAAGCCTTAGCATGACTTTTTGGTGTAGCGTTGAAGGTACCACCATGATATCCGATCTATGTAGCCAAGGCCTGCCCAGCAGCAGGTTGAAGGTAGCGAGGATGTCGACCACGTGGAACTCAATGTCCATCTTAAAGCCCTCAGCATCGAGCTTGACCATCAAGGTCCCCTCTACAACACGACCCGTATTGTCATATGCCTTGACTGCCAAGTTAGACGGCGTGAGGTCGTTCTTGGTAAGACCAAGATTGTAACGACCCTGATTTTCGGTCGTTAAAAATTTCGTTAAATATTTGAATTTTATTTTAATTTCCTTAATTTCCTTGTGGTTTGTCAAAATTACGTTTTTGCCCTTCAAATTTGATTTCTTTGCGCTTTAGCCCATATAGCAAGCCTAGTTAGTTTCTAACCGACTTGTTGGAGAAACCGAACTAGGAAGCCACCTAGTTACTTTTCCCTAACCGTAAAATGACCGTTTTGCCCCTCATTGAAACTTTTGAACCTTTTGAACCCTAGACTAAGAATTTTAATATTCTTTTTCTTTTAATCAATTTAGTTTTATTCTTTATCCATTGGACAATAATGGTTAGGGAAACTATTACCCATTGGATAATAGAATCCCATTTGTTTATATTAAAAGTATACTTACTTTAAAGTACTTTTTGATTATTTTAATATTAAAAGTGACCTAATAACTATTATCCATTGGATAATAGAAGTTAGGAGAATTTTTACCCATTGGATAAAATGGTGAATCTTTCAAAGTACTATATGCCTATTTATGGAAAATCCTAGGCCTTCAAGACTATATTGATTTTTTGTACCAAAAGTACTATTTTTTTTATTTGTTTACTTGAACATTTATACATGTATATATATATATATGTATTGTACCTTGAGAGAGAGCAAGGGAGAGAGGGGGCCGGCCGGATGGGAGAGGAGGGAGGGAGAGAGATTTGATTGGTACTTGCTTGATCTTTCAAAGTACTTCAAATCCTTGGATGAACCTCCCTTCCTAGCTAAGTATCCAACCCTCCATTATCCTCCATTGTACTTCTTTGATTTGTTTCAAACCAAATCTTGTACTCTTTTGTACACCTTGCAATTGTTAAGCCCTTAGATCTTGTACAATTCTCATCTCCACCATTCAATTGATTCAAGAATCAAATCTAGTACAAACCCTAGCCATGCAACCCTAGGATTCTCCCTTGATCTTTCATGATCTCATGACAAGTGTCAAATTGAGGAAAGGAGAGAGAGAGGGGGGCCGGCCAATGAGAAGAGGAGAGGGAGCCAAGCCTTGCCTATAAATAGAAGGCCATTCCAAGCATTTCAACTCACACCTCAAAGCATTTGCTCTTCCTTCTCTCTAGAAACCATTCCTGGCAGCCTACTGTCCCTTCGAAAATCCTCAGTTTTCTCCTGTTTAGAGTAGTTTTTAGGATCAACTTCCTTCTGGAAAGTTGTAGAGAACTTCGAAACCTTGAAGTTAGACCCAAGAACCACCACAATCGGTTAAGAAATGACCAAGATATTGGCATCCGAAGTTCAGTAAAATTCTCGGATTCCAAATTCCAGACAGCTTACTGTCTTTTGCTTTACCCCCATTTTTCTCCTACCTAAATTAGTTTCTAGGATTAACTTCCTTCACGAGAGTTGTAGAGGGTTTCGAGATCTTCGATTTCAATCCAAGAACGACTCTATTTGGCCAAAAATTGACCGAGTTACTGCCATCCGAAGTTTGGTCCAGATTCGCGAGAAATTTCACCTAGCTTATTCGGCCCCGACTAGTTTTGGATCAAGGTAGGATACTCTTACCCTAACCCTATGTATATGTAAGATCACGTTATCTTCCATTTTGAAGTAAGTTATATTTATTTACTTTCCATATCAAGTATTTGTATTTTGATCTTTACGACGGTTATGAGCATGCATAGATTGCTTGAGTTTACTTGTGATATATTATAGAGTTGGATGACCTTGCTAGAATGTTTCATACTTTACTTTGTCCCACCACGGAGTCTTTGCATGTAAACGAGACACGAGAATCGAGAAAGTAGAAACATGGCACCTAGGGTGTGGTTAAATGGAAAAAATGTTCCGATGACGGAAATATTTTTGAAACTACATAATGACTGTTTTTGGTGGCATTTTGTGTGTGTGTGTTCCAATGGGAATCCGGAGCGGCGGAACCATTGTGAGGGTGTGTGCGTTCCCATGGGAACCCGGAGCAGCGGAACCATGGTGAGGTATGGCTTGGTTATCAGCGGAGAGGAGCCAATGCAATGTGTGCCAATAGGAACCCGGTGCGGCGGAACCATTGTGAGGATACTCGGGAACCCAGAACGGCGGAACCGAGGTTGGGTGTGTATGGCTTTGTTATCCGCGGTACGGAGCCAATGCTAAAGATTTTTGAAAGGTTTGGTTATCCGCGGTCCGGAGCCAATGCAAATGTTTTTGAAAGGTTGTTTTGTAAGTGGAAAATGGAGACACAGTCTACGATGAGTCGCGTAGGAGAAACTCTGAAACCTTGGACACCAACGATAGATGATTAACGAATTTGAATATGTGTTGTTAGTTGTAAGGTTGGTGGGTAAGAATTTCCTATTGAGCGTTGTAGCTCACGGTGTTGCCTTTTTGGTGACCCTGACATATTATATCGGTGGCGACGCTGGTATAATGTGTCAGACTTTGTAGATCAGCAGGGTGAGCTGTACACCTTGGAGGCATTCGAAGCCGAGGAGCTGGCTAGGATGGAGAAGCAAGAGGAGCTGTAGATAGGAAACCCTAGTTCCTCTCCCTTTTGTAATATAGTACTCCTGTGGGGGTTATGTTGTAATAAAGAGTTAGACTCCATTTTAAAATTTCAATAAAATATTTTATTTAACGTACCCAAAATTCGGGGCGTTACAAAGATGGTATGCAACCCTCATTGGGCAGACATTAATGGCGGAGCCATTATCAATGAGCACAGTCGGAACCCAATGTCCCCTACATTTTACGGTGATGTGCAGCGGACGTTTGTGAGCGGTTCCTTCGACAGGTAGATCTCTCTCAGTAAAGGTGATAGAGTGCTTAGAGAGCAAAGGTAAGATAAGGGCGATCATTGCTTCAGGAGTGATTTCGATCGGTACTGTGAGTCGGGCCAAAGCTGAGGACAACCTTTCGTGATGCTCCTTTGACGATGATATCAGACCCCAAATAGAGACAGTGGCAGGGATCTGTTTGAGCTGCTTCCAGATAACATCCTTTTCCGAAACTCCACTAGGAATAACTGGAGCATTCCTTTGAGCGGCAGGGGTGGTAGGCCTTTGATCAAGAGGATTAGACGAGCTTCCGGCTTGCAAGTTAGGCGGCTTAAAGACTCGACCGCTCCTTGTAACATTTGCAACTTCCCACCAGGAAGACGTGTCTACAAAATCCCAGAAATCGGCAGGCACTTCCTTCGACTTACGCTTCCCCTTTTCGACTGATGCAACCGTTGCTGACGAGTCTAGCCCCAGAGCTGAATCCCATTCTAAATCTTCCATTACCAGTCCTTCCCAAACAGCCGGGTCCTGGGCAGTAGCTTCCTCAAAAGGCGTTCCCAGGTTGGTGACGAACGACACATCCCAAAAACCTCCATCCACTAGAGCAGAGTTGACGGTCCAGACTTCATTTCCCATGTTTACATCGACAACTTTTTCTGTGTCCCAAAGATCAGCAGGTAGCGGAGTTTTGCCAAGGTCCACGATCTCATCTACAAGACTACATCCCATAGGTCATCAGGTGGCGCATTTAAAACCATAATTGAGTAGTCGTCGCTAGGAGCCACAAACGGACGCAGGAGTTCTAAGGGTATGATGTTGACAGTCGAGTCGCACCCATGGACAGCGTTTGAGATGGAATCTATTAGCGGCAGTGCAGCCCCAAGCTGACGGTGCTCATCGGGAACAATCTCCCCTTCGACGTAGTAGCTTAAGTACTACTCATCTGTATCATCATTAGTGCCGACTCGCTCCTTGTTGAAATTTTGGTTCCAGGCTAACTGCGCTGCACTAGGCTCCGGGTCCCACACATATTCCTTGACCTCCTCCTCAGGTGCGGCCGGCTCAAGCTGATGGAAGAGCATGAACAATGAAAAATCATCCAATGGATCTGCTTGTGCTGCATTCCATTCATCTTCCCAATGATTCAACCATGCTTGGTCGACCACCGGAACTGGAGGGAAACCCATAAGGTAGCGCTCATTCCAATCATTGGCTAGCTCTTCCCATTCCTTTGCCTTGTCTTCCATGTTCCAACCAACTGCCAGCATGTTAACACCGAAATCTGTCGGGATGGCTACAACTGGCTTGGAATAGCATTCTGAGGTTATATGGTTAGTGGTGTTGAATATGGTGGAGCTAGGCTGGATTATAGTGGAGGTGAGGGTTATTTGGTTAACTTGAGGGTTGGTATTGTATTTGGGCATGGAATTGGTGATGACATTGGGTTTAGTAGGCGGGGTTGGAAGGGTGCCATTGTCCACTAAGTCTTGTATCGCATGACGTAGACGATAGCAAGAGTCAGTGTGATGGCCGGGCATCTGATGATAGGCACAGAAAGCATTCGGTTTATGGCTAGGAGGTGGATTTTGAGGAAGTGGGGTTGGAGCTAGTGGCCTGAGATGACCGGTTTTGACTAACTTCTCCAATACCAAGGAAAGTGGAGCCTCAAAATTGGCAAAGTTTCGAGGTTGATTTCGGTTTTGGGGTTTTTATGGGGTTTGCACTTGGTTGACATCAGCGATGTGGTTGGAACCTTGAATGGTGTTGTTGCTGGCAGGTACTGCATTGGCGTAGTTGTTACCGCTAAACAAAGCAGTGTTGTTCCCGGTGTAAGCACGATGCTTGGATTTTGAAGCTGAGGTAGAGGAAAGGTGTCACTTCTTGGCAAAACTCCAGTCTGGAGAGCTTCTTCAATAGTAAGGCCGGATTTGAAGAAAGTATCGAAATTCGCACTCTGAACCAGCATAAGGTTTTTAGCAAAGTCAGGCTGCAAGTTACGGGAGATAATGTGAATCTAATCCTTCTCACTTGGGCAATCGGTCATAAGAGCTGCCTTGGCCTTCCACCTTTTGATAAAGTCTGCGAAAGACTCCTTTGCATTCATCTTGGTCGATTCAAGCTCTCGGGTGGTCATCTTGAGCTGAGCATTGTAACTATACTGGGCATTGAAGGCTGTGCCGATATCCTCCCATGTTCGGCGTTTGGAAATGTCAGGTGATAAGAATCATTGGAAAGCGGGGCCAGCTAGAGTCTACAGGAACAGCTGAGCCATGGCCTCCTTTTCAACCCCGTGTAACTTCATTGCACCGTGATAAGCTAGCAGATGGGTTTTTGGGTCTCTCGTCCCATTGCACTTCGCAAAGTCCGGCATCTTGAATCTTTCGGGCAACCTGGCATTTGGAAACGGGCAGAGACGGTCCATGTCCAAACCTCCAGCACCAATCTTTTCGGACTTGGAAACTGTCTCATCGTGTTTCGCCATCTTGGCAATTAGGGCAGCCATTTTTAGATTTGGGGCAGGATGTTCGATCAGTGGAGCTTCCTCGACTACGGGCTCGCGCTTATACCTTTCACCACTGCCCCCTCCTGCCGGGAGCCTTTCTTCGATCAAAGCACGCAGATTGGCCATGGAGGTGTCGGCTTGATCGGCCCTTTACTGCATGATAGCTAAGTTGTGTTGGAAATCCGCTAAGACAGTAGCAAGGTTTGGAGGTGGGACATCTGCCATGTCTGGAACTTTTGTTTTGACAGGTTTTTGTGAAGAGGGTGGAGATGGAGGAGATTCGTGCGGAGTAGTCAGTGGTGAGTCCTCCCTTGACAAAGTATAGGCCAGAGCTTCCATTGTGGTTGACTGAAAAGCAAACCCCCAACCTAATCCTTAGACAAACCTGACAGATGTTCCCAAGTAGATTTGGCTCTTGATCTCGGAGCTTCCCATGATTGGTGGCTAGACAACAAAGTATAAGAGCTCAGTGACAGCCTACAGCAGTTTTATTGAAAAGATTGAAAATGCGCATGTCAACATTGTCAGTGTCCCCTAGACTCTAGAACAAGAGAAAGAGTCCGACCCCATGACATTCGGACGCTGCCCAAAATCCTTGGATTTTCTTTTCGACGGTGTATCCTTGATTGAATCGACTAACACTAAGAGATGCCAAAACGTTCTAAGCCTAAGACTTGGCTATTTCCCTCGGTGTAGATGACATGATACCATAATTGAGGTGGCATAAGCAGCACTGTGCCGGAGCCCGAGCGGTGTAAGTGATTAGCACTTTTAACCTAGGTGGTGTAAGTATCACGACATTTTCTCCGTTGTTTCTAATTTTTTTTTTTTGAAACCTCGATCGGGTTTTAGACAAGGACTTAGAAAATATTGATTTCTCAAAGTCTCATTGATCCAAGAACTTTTGAAATTTGATAACATGCAACATCAAGATGCACAACTCTTCATCAGTTCAAGGCAACCCCCTAATAGTCATAAGACAGACTCAACAAGAGACAACCTAAAAGCCACCCTAACATGCTCCTACGCAAAATGGTATGATTGCATGTACAGGCATGCGATAAGGAAAGCGGTACTGCATAGACTCATCATCGTCCAAGGTTGTTGGGCGTTCGAGGACCCTGGGCTCTAGTAAGCTGTGCCGGTTACCCAAAACACCTCAACGGGGCTAGCCAACATCGATGCACATGAAGAACGCCAAAGAATGATTTGAATGAAAGAGAAATGCAAGGTTTTGAAAAATGCCTTTTGAAGCTTGGCTCACTTTTTATTAATCAATATTTGAAGAAAACTACACAAGTGAACAATAGTTAAAGCCCCAGTTCAGATTGGTCGGATGCTGAGATCCTGTTACGTTACCATTCTGTTTTTCAGTAGCGCGGAGCGTACTGTTTTGACAGACTTTTAAAAAATTGTTCATTTATGTATTAATTGCCAAATATCAATCAATGCAATGAGTCCCCAGCAGAGTCGCCACTGTGGGCACACGCCCCGGGAAATTTTATTTTGGGTATAAAATCGGGTGCACCCTTTTGGAAAAGTAAGGCGAAACGCTTCGATTCAGAGTCGCCACTCGGGTTTTAGCGGTGAAACCCCCAAGGAACCGAACTTGAAACGTTTGCTATGTCGTCACCTTCAATATCTGAGGTTCGGGAGCCAGGTTACGAGAGGGGAAGGGGAGCCAGGTTACGAGAGGGAAAGGGTTTTATGGCACCCCTCTCGCCCAATCCGGAGATCGGTCTCTACTTGGGCATTTTGTAAAACGTTTGCATTTTTGTCTCATTAATCATTTTTTAAGCCAGTTAGGGCGGGGAACAGTTAAAAGGGATTAAAACTATAACAAGTTGCATTTATATGACAAAATGTTATGGATGACTTATTGAAATAGTATAGATTGAAAATAGACTTCTGTGAGCGTTTCAAACAGATTGGAAAACACTGATCCAGTGCTTGGCTTTGCTTTGCTTTGCATCATCTAGACTCTGGAATATGACCAGAAGGATCCTAGAGGCCCTTCCAAGCAAATGAAAGTAAATATTGAGATGTACAACTATAAAGCTCTAGACTATAGAAAACTGTAAACTGGTTATTAGCATGCAGTAAGGTGATAAAATGAGAAAGAAAGCAGAAAACAGCTGATCAGTGATCCCCACACCAATATTGCATGTTTAGCCATAATTGGCGCATGGCTCTATATTAATGGTGTGCACCAATGATAGCCAAACACGAGCATTGAAACTTGGCCAGCCTTAGGGTCAGGATTGGTATTGACTACCAGCCTTGATCTTGCAAGCCCCCTCTCAGGGGTCAGAACAGAACGTAAGCAAAAGGTGGTATACCTTTGGATTGAGGTTGAAGATGTGTTTCAAGCTTGAGCTTGAGGTTCGAAGGATAGATGATGAGTGACAAGGGTGCAAAGTGAGGATAGATGATGAGTGACAAGGGTGCAAAGTGAGTATGGAGAGGCCTTTTGCTTACTCTTTCAAATAGTAAGAAGAGAGAGAGCAAGAAACCAAAAGGATAGAGAGGGAAAGAGACTTGGAGAGCCTTAATGTATGTAACCCCTTGCTCATGAATGCAAGGGGTGTATTTTTAGCCAAAGGGTGACTGAGAGGGGCTGTAACCAGATGGGTTAAGGGCTGGTTTGGTTAGGAGAGGAAGTCTCCACGCATTAAATGCACGAGACTTGGCTTGAAAGGGGTTGTGGGAGAAAAGGGGACATCCCCTGCCCGATGGCAATCATCAGAGGACTATAAAGTGTACTGGGGTAGCCGCAAAGTCTCAAGCACGTGGTTGAATAGTGGTGATTTGACTGGCTTTGACCCGAGTACGCCACCATTGTACCTGTGTTCGCCAGTAGTAACTAAGTCAACGGTCGATGACTAACACATGGTGGTTTACCAGCGCATGCCAGCACAATACTGGCGTAAGCAAGTAGGGTTTTGCTGAGGCCATTTGGTTCTGGCTTGAAGGGTTTGAAATGGAGTTTGAAAGG
>BPLS01024517.1:0-18565 GCA_019656275.1 Rhododendron kiyosumense | reverse complement strand
TTTGCGTGGTGGAAGATTGCTGAAGTGGTTTGTTCCTTTTCCTTCTTATTTTCTTTTCCTTCTCTTCCTTTTCCTACGTTTCAATAGTTTTTGAGTTCCAACTAGAGAACAAAACTTGGGTTTTTGGTGGTGTATCAGTGGAGTCAATGAAGGGACAAATATGGGTTTTGTTTCTAGTTTTTCACAAGTTCGACTGAAATTATTTGTCTTATGCGATTAAACTATGGAAGAGTTTTACCATACATGCATGATGGAAGTGGGTGTGTTAAGCTGTGGTGTTTTGTGTGTGCGACGCGGTGCGCATGTAGGCTGTGGTGATTTGTGAAGTATGGGTGAATGGGACAAGTGTGGGAGAATTAGTTACGTTATTATTGAATGTGGCATTATGTGATTTGGATGTTTTGGGTTTATGGAACAGAGGAGTTTTGGCGTTACTGCCATGGGTTTGTGCATGTGGACACTTAGAATTGGAATTACAATGATGGGTTTTTGTAATTGAGGTTGAGTTGGATTAGTCTTAGGTTAGAAGAGTATTTTTCTTAGCGAGTTCTTTATTGCTACAGATTATATTATATTGATACAATTAGTGATAATAGTGCTACATGATTCTTGTTCAGGTTAGACTCATTTCGCGTTGTTCGTTTGCATTACATTTGGACCCAGGTGAGTAGTTAAGTGTGTTACGTATTTTCGAAAGATCCATGTGTCCCTTAAAAGCATTTCCTTCAGAAATTTATATGAATGTTATTCGGAGACTCAAAACTATTTATAAGTTGTTCTATAAATTGGCATGCGATGAATTTTTTGAGATCAATTGTTAATATTCTTTTTGGTGAGAACTTGGTGGATATTAATGGGAATATTTATTTCGGAAGTCCAGGGAACTTATTCCTTCTCGTGTTGGTGACCCTGGCCATTGGGGAAAAGACCGTGTTAGGCCGGTGACCCTAATGCTCAACGGCTTTCTTTTGCCGGATCGTCTTAGGGAAAAGTACCATGGGCTGCCAACCCTGGTGACTCTAAGTTCGATATTGGATCCAATTTTGTTGAGATTTATTCTGGCCATGGTACTATTTGATTGTGGTTCCCCATTATTGATGGAGTTAATGTTGTGATCACCACCAAGAATATTTATTGGTTAAATGCTTCATTGATTAATTTATTATTTTGCTGGACACCTCGTATGCCAAATTATGTTTAATGGTAAATTATTTTCATCCCCGCTTTCAACTTTATTTAATATACATACTTGCTATTCACTGAGCTCGTCAGCTGACGGATTTATTCCACCTTCTCTTTCAGGCAAGTAGGAGAGTTAGACAAGGACTCTAGCGGCATCTCGGGGATTTATTTTGGTTGACCTCCTTAGGGTGTCTCACTTTAGTTTTATTTTAAAAATCGCTTCCGCATTAGAAACAATTGCTAGATAACAAATTCTTTTAATTATTGTTGGATTATTGGATATTGTTTGGTTCATGGGATGGTTGTGCCCCATGTTTATGATGAGACATATTCGGCCTTTGATTTGATTAATAATGAAAAAGCGATCATTTGATTTTCGGTTACTTTGATTTATTTAGGCTGCGTGTTCCATGGATTAGCCTCATGGTTCATGGCCGGTCACTTCTCATTTTTGGAGTGTGACATAGAGTACCATATGAAAGTGCCTAAAACTCTAAACCCTATGAAAATATTTAAACCAATAAAATCCTATAATAGAAAAGTATACCCTAAAACCCTATAAAAATACCTAAACCCTAGGATACCCTACTCTAGAGTATCGTACGTTAGGATAATCTACCCTATCCAATGGTACCCTATCCTATAATAAAAAAATGCACCCTAAAATCTTATAAAAATACTTAAACCCTAGAATAACCTACCCTACTCTCTGGTGCGCTAGAATGGACTTTAGACCTTTCAAAATAAAATTAATAGGTGGACTTATGGACTATGAAGTTCACATAATAGACCTAAAACTAATTTTCAACTTTTTATATTATTAATGACGCGGCGGAATTCACGAGAGACTAGTTAGCGTACTGATCCAAACGAGATAAACAACTCGTCGCAACGAGCAATTCTTGCGCACAAGAAAGAAAGAGAAAATCTCTGCAATATTATTGATTAAAGTTTAAAAGTTTAAATAATTGAATTACTTACGCCCCTATTTATACTAATAGGAGTCCTAACAATAAGGTAACTACTTAGAATGGAAACCAAGCAAAACAATACTTGGAAACAAAGACTAACAAAATTAAAAGACTAATAGGAATATGCCTAAACAAGTGGCATTAAAAGGGGAATTCCTAAAACAAATAATTCCTACAATAAAGTTTCCATAAAATTGAAATCTCCTAAATTCTTGTCCTACATCAGTCTCATTTTCTTCAAAAGAACTCGACCTCGAGTTCTCGTTGGGAATCTGCCACCTTCCATGCCAAAGAAATTGATACTTCGAATACTTCAACTCCTTTCTTAACTCGAAATAAAACTTCAAGAAAAAGTGTATTTGCAAAGATTGTTTCTCAGCATGCTTTAACTTGTTAACAAAATTCATTAGATGCGTGTTGGGAACCCAATCAAATTGTTGCACTCCAAGAAAATCGACAACTAGAACCTTATGCTGAAGTTGCTGATTCTCTAGACTTTGATTTATTATAGAGTTGGTTGCCACTCTTTTGTCAGAAAATTGGATTTCAGTAATAGCCATATTTTCTTGCAGTGTTGCAGTCAACTCCATTGTGGGTGATTCATCAAGCCCAAACACACAAACCTCCAATGCAATATTCTTTTGTTCCTCCACAACCGCATCCGAAACAATTTCAATATCCTCTTGCACACAAGCATCGATGTTAATTTCATCTTGATCTTCAACTTCAATTTTGACCTCTTCCACAGCTTCTACAATAATTTGTTCTGCATGATACTGTTTTGGCTTATATCTTTCCTCCAACAATTGCTCATAATTCCTTGGTAAAAATTTCTCCATCATACATTTTTTAATTCTGTACCATGCATAAATTCGACGCTTACCCAATCGATCTCTTAGAAATTGCAAATCTAGCCACCATCGTAGCGCTGGACCTATAAGCTTCACTAACAAATACCTCCACATTTGTTCTGGCGGAATTTTTGCATACTCGAAGGAATCTTCGATGTCTAGAATCCAATCCAAACAATCTTTAAAAAATTCAAGACCACTAAATTTTGGCAAATTATCGTAATACTTGAAATTTGCTTGTCGCTTTATCGACTGATAATCATCATGGTTCTCAAATAGCTCGCCTTCAAATTCATTCCTATTATCGTAGTGATAATAAGAATATCCTTCAGAGACGTTTTGTTGAATAGGTTGGTTGCGGGCACATCCCTCAACGCAGTTCCTATTCTGGTTAGGAGGTTGGCGATGGGCAAATCCCAACGCGCGATCCTTCTCAACCCTTTCTGGCCTTTGACGGATTTGTAGAGTCATCTCCTGCAGCATCTCACGGATCTCAGCGAACTGAGCGTGGGTATGTGCTTGTTGATCCTCCACCACCTTCCTTAGGTCAGTAAGCCCACGACCAACGTCAATGGGTGTGTCTTCTTCTGCGTTTGATGCCATCGAACCAGGTAAAACCTTGCTTTGATACCACTTGACGCGGCGGAATTCACGAGAGACTAGTTAGCGTACTAATCCAAACGAGATAAATAACTCGTCGCAACGAGCAATTCTTGCGCACAAGAAAGAAAGAGAAAATCTCTGCAATATTATTGATAAAAGTTTAAAAGTTTAAACAATTGAATTACTTACGCCCCTATTTATACTAATAGGAGTCCTAACAATAAGGTAACTACTTAGAATGGAAACCAAGCAAAACAATACTTGGAAACAAAAACTAACAAAATTAAAAGACTAATAGGAATATGCCTAAACAAGTGGCATTAAAAGAGGAATTCCTAAAACAAATAATTCCTACAATAAAGTTTCCATAAAATTGAAATCTCCTAAATTCTTGTCCTACATCAATTAACTAGATTAGATGTTCTCCTCTTTTTTAATATATAGATGTTTTCCATATCCTCTCTTTTTCAACAGGAACGTTGGGCTGAAGCCGTTTCCACGACATGCTATTTGGTGAACAGGTCTCCGTCGACTGCTATTGAGTGTAAGACTCCTTTTGAGGTATGGTCAGGTCATCAAGCGGATTACTCTATGCTGCGTGTGTTTGGGTGTCCAGCTTATGCTCATGTGAATGAGGGTAAGTTAGAGCCACGGGCCAAGAAGTGTATTTTCTTGGGTTATCAGGCAGGTGTGAAAGGGTACAGATTGTGGTGTCCTGAAGATTCAAAGTTTTTGATCAGTAGAGATGTTACTTTTGATGAAAACTCTATGATTAAGGGGTCTAAGCAGGTTGACGATACAGTTCAGGAACAGAGTGTTCCAAAGCAGGTGGAGTTTTTGAGTGAATCTTCCGACTCAGGGAAGAAGCACATTGAGAAGCCAATTAAAGAGGAGTTCAAGAGTTCAGACACAGAGGTTGATGCGTTACTTGAGCAACCACGCACTATTGCTAAAGATAGGCCAAGGAGGGAGATTCGGCCTCCTGAAAGGTATTCGGCTTATTCTGAGATGGTGGCCTATGCTTTATCAGTTGCTGAGACAGTTGAGTATAAGGAGCCTTTAAGTTATACGGAAGCTGTTTCGAGCATTGAGTCTGCACAGTGGTCTGTTGCTATGAGTGAGGAGATTGAGTCTCTTCAGAAGAATCAGACATGGGAGTTAGTAGAACCGCTGAAAGGGAAGAGGATTGTTGGGTGCAAGTGGGTCTTCAAGCGCAAACCAGGTATTCCAGAGGTAGAAGATGCTCGGTTCAAAGCTCGGCTAGTGGCGAAAGGATACAGCCAAAAGGAGGGTGTTGATTACAATGAGGTATTTTCACCAGTTGTAAAACATAGTTCCATGTGCACTTTACTTGCTATTGTTGCATGTCATGATCTTGAGTTAGAGCAACTTGATGTCAAAACTGCATTTTTGCATGGCGAGCTTGAAGAACAGATTTATATGCGTCAGCCTGAGGGATTTGTTGTTTCTGGTAAGGAGGATCACGTTTGTTTACTTCGTAAGTTTTTGTATGGCCTCAAACAATCCCCTAGGCAATGGTATAAGCGGTTTGATACTTTTATGATAAGCCAGTTATATTCTAGGAGTGAGTATGACAGTTGTGTGTATTTTCGAAAACTTCCAGATGGTTCATTTGTTTATCTACTGTTATATGTTGATGATATGCTTATTGCTGCCAAGAGTGTATCAGAAATCAACAGGTTGAAACAACAGTTAGGTGGTGAGTTTGAGATGAAAGATTTGGGTGTGGCAAAACGTATTTTGGGTATGGAGATTTGCAGAGATCGAGTAGCTGGCAAATTATTTTTGAATCAGAAGTCTTATGTTCTAAAAGTGCTTGAGCGCTTTGCCATGCAGAACTCGAAGCCAGTCAGTACCCCTTTGGCAGCACACTTTCGACTTTCAGCTGAGTTGTCACCACAATCAGAGGATGAGGAGAAGTATATGTCTCAGGTTCCATATTCATGTGCAGTTGGGAGCCTTATGTATGCTATGGTATGTACTCGTCCTGATATTTCACATGCAGTTAGTGTCGTTAGTCGTTATATGGGGCGTCCAGGAAAGGCACATTGGGAAGCTGTGAAATGGATACTACGGTATTTGTGCGGAACTGCAGGTGTTGGTTTATTATTTGGGGTTGCCAATTCTGGTGATCATGCTGTTGGTTATGTTGATTCGGATTTTGCCGGTGACCACGATAAGAGGAGGTCTCTGACAGGTTATGTTTTTACTCTGTCCAGAAGTGCCATTAGTTGGAAAGCTACTTTACAGGCTACAGTCGCGCTGTCTACAACAGAAGCGAAGTATATGGCCATTGCTGAAGCTGTGAAAGAGGCATTGTGGATGAGAGGTTTACTTTGTGAGCTTGGTCTTGCACAGGGCGTGAGTTCAGTATTTTGTGATTCGCAGAGTGCTATACATTTGACTAAAAATCTTATGTATCATGAGAGGACCAAACATATCGATGTCAGGTATCACTTCATTCGGGATATCATCTCACAGAAGCAAGTTGAGGTGAAGAAAGTGGGTACGGCAGATAGCCCAGCAGATATGTTGACTAAACCAGTTCCGGTTGCCAAGTTCAAGCATTGCTTGGGCTTGCTTGGTATTTGCAGTTGATCGCCCCTCAGGGGCATTTGGCGAGTGAGAGGTTAGAAGGGGAGAGCTATATTTGGTGATTTGGTTCAGTGGAATTCAAGTCAAGGTGGAGAATTGTTAGGAATGCCTTGTATTCCTTAGTCTCACATTGGTTAATTATGTTGTTCCCGTTTTTGTAGCCTATTATAAATAGGGCTTTTGGGGAACTTCTAAAGTATCTTTTTGGGCTTTCATATTTGTGGCCTTACTAGAGTTACGGATTACAGCCGGCTCTTTGTGTTTCTTCTTCACGTTGGTTAGTGAATCCTCTCTCTCCTCGCCCGTGGACGTACCCATCTTGGGGAACCACGTATATCTTGTGTCTTTGTGATTTCTTGTTTAGTTTTCAATTTCTCGTTCTTAGCTTGCATTCATAGCGTTCGTTACAACACTTTGCCCCTCCTTTCTTTTGTTTTCCTATATTCTTTATTCCAAACTAGACCGCAAGGAAACAAGTTTGGATCTTTGCAAGTGTTCTTAGGAGGATACATCCCTAGCACTTTGTAAGCCCAAAGCTGCATTGGTTTCAAAATTCAAGACATTTTAATTATTGCAAAATTCAAAGCAATTTCATATGTCAATCAATAAGCAATAAGGACACAATTGAAATTGTACCTCAACTACCCTCCAGTATCCTCCAACAGTATTGCCAACACCACACGAAGAAGCTCCAAGGTAGCAGTACAAGGTGCATAGTGCAGCACCTCCCCAGTCATATCTTCCCGCTTGTCTCAAATCAACTAAAGCAACCAGGTAGCTGAAGTGTACTCGTGTCTGTCTATTTGGGAACAGAGAAGCCCCAAATAGATATAACAAATAAGCTCGGGCCATCTGAGCTGCCTCCTCATCGCTCTCCGGCTCATGATCCCAGTAATTAGCAAATTGGCCATATGTTGCCATACTGCCACTATGAAGTAGGACTAACCCAAGGAACCACCTCAAAGCCACATTGTCATTTACTAAGCCCGTGTCGTAAGGGATCGGTTCTCCTCCAACTTTGAGCCCTGTAATCGACGCGAAGTCGAGGGGTGTTACTGTCATCTCCCCAAATTGGAAATGGAAGGTGTTTGTGGTATCCCACCCCCACCACCTCTCTGTCAACACCGTCAAGACCGCATGATCGACCCTAACCGTCATCAGTAGCTGGATAAAAAGGCCGAACCTTGCTTCTTCTACCAACTCTCGAACGCGCACGAGCAATGCTCTAAAATACGTCAAGGACTTGGCAGAGCACCCTGGCCATACACGTCGGTGGTACGCTATTACAAAAAGAATGGCAAAATCATCTCAGAATCATAAGCATAGTTCACAAATAAAGAGCAATTTAAAATGATTTCTTTAGTGCTTTAAGTGTAAATTGTAAACAGAAGACATTTTAGAGTAATCTCAGTAAGGCCGTAAGAGTAGCAAGTTTGATTAAATCGTACCGTGGTCCATGTCGACAAGATGTGGCGTTCTCGATCCCTCAAAAGTAAGTCACCTGGATAATCAGCATTAACCAGAGTATAGTTGGTTATCCCCACTGACTCAAAGCAATGCGATCGCGTAGTGTAAGCCTCAGGCGAAAAAGTAGGACAAATTTCCCCCGCAAAGGCCTTCGCTTCATCCACCGCTGTCACTCGCTCCTCTATTATCTCCTCTGACTTAGGTCCTCCCTCGGACATCCTGACTCCTTCACTGTCGCCTCTGTTCAATATCACCCCCAACAGTGTAGCTGCAGCTCTCACGTCCGAAGACTCAACTTCCCTTAATGCATCTACAACCCTCGGATCAACTCCAAGGGCATCCAAAATAGCTCGCGGATTTGCCAACTCCAAGAAGTCCCCTGCCACAAAGGGAATCGGCTCTGAAGCCCCTATCCCAATATCCCCGCTCCTCGACTGCACCACCGACATTCTCAAAATAAGCGTGATAATGAATTGACCCACTATTGCAGCCTCACTCTCCATCGCAGCCTCCGGGCCACCACGAGTGGCCCCATCCTCCACGGATTTGAGCAACTCCTCCACTGTTGAAGTGGGAGGAGTATTTCCATCGCCTGAAGCACCACCTCCGGACGCCTCGGTACCTCCCCAGTCTCCTCTTGTTGCCGCTGCATCGTCCACGGCAGCTACCACGCCGCCAGGCTCCACCTCGTTCCTACCGCAACTGGCCACCTGTTCCTCTTCCCCTCTTGCATCCATTTTTCACTTCTTCTGGTGAGTTTCTTAGCACACCACTGCCCACTATAGCACGGTGGTAATGTCTAGGTTTTGAAGTTGATCCGTTTTGAAGAAAGATCAGTTGATTGGGAGAGAGAGAAGTCGATGGAGAGGGAGAGAAGTCAATTGAGACTGAGAGGAGTGGCTTCAAGTCGAAAAAAGCCGGTTGGGATGCGGAAAAATGATGGATGATCGTGGTTCCGTACCCTAGTTCACAAGTGCTCAGAAATGGAATAACCCCCCTTGTTGTTTTAAAAAATGAAGACGAAGAGTACTGGGGCCTAGCTATGGTCCCAAGCACTCGGGACCACTCCTGAGCACTCCGAAGTGATTCTGAAGACCGAAATCCGTTTTCAATTTACAACTGGATCTTTGGCTTTTCATACATCACTTCTTGCTTTAATCTCCATTTGACCTTACAAAATCAATCTCAGTCCTAATTTCTAGGGGTCAGTAGCAAAATTCAATCATTAATATGTTTTTCGTTGAGTATTGTAAGAGTTGTAAGAGTTGTCAAGCAGTATAATCCTTTCGTCAATTTGTTTTGCACAATCACCTCATACGCTCCATGGGAAAGAGTTAATTGATTTAGGAAGAAAAAAAGAAAAGAAAGGAAGTTGAATTCTCACTATATTGGGCCATTTGAGGTTTTGGAAATCGTTTGGCTTTACCGCCTAATTTGGCTAATGTTCATAATATTTTTTCTGTGTCGATGTTAAAAAGGTATATGCATATTAGTCCATACCAAGTTGTCGATTATGAGCCATTTTGTGGCTGTGCGAGCAGATCTTGCGTGGGGTCTGGAGTCTTGTTGTTTTATGATCTCCTTTGTATAGAGATAACTGTAAGTATGCAAACAACCAGTTTACTGCTTTCCTTAGTTAAAACTACTAGTTTTATTCCAATATTCATACCTACTGCTATGGAGTACCCCTGGGATCATTCTGGACAAGTCTTAGAACCTAGAAACATATAGAACCAAACACTGGTCTATTGATTCAAACCTGCGCTCATCTGTGGACTACCCGCGTGTGCAGGTTTTCCTCTGGCCATTGAGTGGCCTTTGCATGGGTAACTTCGCCTTAGGCCACTGTTTTGTCCCCACATTGTTTATGGGGTATTTTGTTAATTTGTAGGGTTTTTCAGCCTTTAAACTGTATATTATAACTGTCTATAAAATGCTTAGTTTATCCTGGGTGTGCACTGGTCATTTCCATAGCCCAGAGGGTTGAGAATAAGAACTGTGGGTTTGAACCTATTGGCGCGCGCTAGTCCTAGTGTGGCGCGCGCAGGCCTGGTCAGCATGCAATGATTTGATTAGTGCGTGCTAGTTTCTTCCTGCACACAACACTCTAAAATAGTGGTTTTTCAATCTATTTAAAACTCCCATAGGAGTCTATTTTCATCATATACTAACTGTTCGAGCATGTCATCTATCACATCCTACAAATCGTGTTACAGCTTTAATCCCCTTTAAACTGTTCCCCGCCCCTAATTAGCTAAAGAATTGATTAATCAAACAGAATCACAAACATTTTCGCAAATACCTAAGTAGAGACTGATCTTCGGAATGGATGAAAGGGGTGCCTTAAAACCTTCCCCTCTCGTAACCTGGCTCCCAAACCCATATATGGCTATGACGGACCGGTGCCTTCAGCTTTTCAAATCAAATAGCATAGAAAGCATTTTAAGTTCGGTTTCTTGGGTGTCGGACCTTCAAACCCAAGTGGCGACTCTGAATTGAGTGCTCGTGTGCCAATGCTCCATCGATCTGCCTTTTTAAGGGCATGTTGCCCACAATTGGTAGCAACTTGGGGCTTTTTAACCGCTAGATTGATGTGAAAGCGTTAGTTTTTTCTAGTTTAGTTGTAAACCCCATTTGTTGTCTTTTGCATATTACTAGAGATATATTTACTATCTCAGGCAACTATGTTTGCATATCTTTTTGAAGCACAGATTTTCATGATTAAGACTGGTATCTCTCTGTTTGAATACTTCTTTAAAACTTTTGATCTCCAAGTGTTGAACCATCTAGAGGGCATGTTAGTAGTTGGCTTAATCTATGTTAGCTCTTGGATATGTCGAATTATCAATTTCAACTTTGAATAAGTGTCCTTCAATTTCAGATTTGTCAATCAGATATATGGGATTGATGCAGCATCTGGAGCTGCTGTTTCAGTTTTGAATATCTCCTCGGCAGATCACGTTATTGATCTCTGTGCTGCTCCTGGTATAAGTCTGCTTTGTAATTAGGTTAATGGCCAATTCATTTAATGTTTCAGATTACTAGAACTTCGTTTGTAGATAGAAAGAGTCAATTTAGATTAATACCATCTAGGGGTTCACATTCTAGAAATAAATTTATGACGGGCAAGAAAGAAAAGTTTAAGTGTCTAGGCAACCCCACTGCTTCACCTTTCCTCTGTTGCTCTAATAAGTTAGCATAAGACTATAGATTCTACCAGTAACCCAAATAAACTCAAAATATCGCCCCAATGCACGAGATAGTTGGCATTTCCTTGCATTTCAAAATCGAAATAGGATTTTCTTGCATAGAAAGTAGGATCCAACTTGTCAAGAATTGCAAGGATCGAAGTAAAAAATTGAGTTTGCTGAAGATCAATTTCCTGGTTGAATTTTAGTCTAGTTATCCTCATGATTTGTCTTTTATAAATTAACCTAGGATTTGGTTTGTTTAGTGTACTTGCTTCTTAGTTATAACTATTTCATAAAGTCATCACCAGAGTGTTTATGAATGATAAAATCAATAACTGTGGGATCATCTTCATATACTATGTTTCACTACAACAAATATATTTAAGGATGGCATTCAGGGCGTTAGGGGTGGATATTGGGTTTTCCGTCCTCGATACCCGAATTGAATACCCACCCCAAATCCGCCTTAATAACCGAACGAGGAGGGAAGCGGGTAACCAAATCCGAACCAAACGAATATCAGGTAATTACCGAACCGAATGGGTAATCGAATTTGGTAACAAAATCAATTTTACCATTTTATACCCCAATAATATTTTTAAAAAAACTCAATCCAGAGAGGATGGTCGATGAGATGAGAGAGTAGAGTCAGTCGACTACTTCTACTTCAAATCGATACCTGCGAAACAGAGATGATGAGAGTCTAGAGATATACGAAGTTTGAGATGAATAGAGAGAGGAGAGACCTCAGATCAAGATCGGGATCGCCGCTTCAAGTCTTGCCAGACGCCTCTCTGAAACAAAAACAGGAGTGGAGACGATGTGAGTTCAGACGAACAGACTTGAGACTACAGAGAGAGAGAGAGAGAGAGAGAGAGAGAGAGAGAGAGAAACCTGAGATCACCACACAGATCTGTCTCTAAGAAGTGGAGCATCTGGAGCAAAATGAAACAATACCCTAAATGTGTGTGTGTGTGTGTGTGTGTATATATATATATATATATGAAGGGATATTTTTGTAAATAATTTATTTCAATTTGGTTTAGTTACGATTCGGTTCGGGTATCGGCTGAATTAGAACCGAACCGAAACCCGTTCGGTTATCCTGCGCCTCACCCATAGGGAAAATTTTGGTTATGATTTGGGGAAAAACTTCGGTTACGATTCGGGTACCCATCAGTTCGGTTCAAAATGTCATCCCTAAATATATTATACTTGGGACAGCATAGAGTTATAGCATGCATTTGGAAATGCTATCTATTGTGGTGAATATATAGCGTTTGGTTTTGTAGTTAATCGTGCTTCTAATAACTTGTGTGTTCATTTCAATAATTTATATATTTTTTTGATAGGCTTCAATAATTTATATTTACAGGTATGTGGATGACTTTGGGAGTAGAAATGGGGTTGAAGCTCGGCAAAGAAGTAAGCTTCAAGTAAAAAAATCTGCGGAATGAGATTGTTGATTACATTTTCATGAAGGGAGAATTACATTAGGTTTTTTTTCAATGAGTCTAATTAGTCAGACTCTTTTATGTAGTTTTTCTCGGGAAATTATTTTCCAAGCTAATGTAATGAATCTGTATTCAATGGTTGAATTGTTTATTGTTCATTGACGTTTGGATGTTGTTGGTGTTGAATGGAATAAATCATTTTTGTTTCTTAAATAAAATTACCATGATCTTATTTGAAAATATTAGTATTTATAGAATATTAGAAAAAAGGCCAAAATTTGGCTAATATAGCGTTCATTGCAAGTTGTAAAAAGTAATATATAAGATAGCGGGCAAAGAACGCTATGGAAAGTATAAGAGAGCGTTCTTTAGAACACTGTATCAGCCGATGCTATTAAAAGTCTTGGACGTTCGATAGCGGCAAAGAACGCTATTAAAAGTTTATCTAAGACAGTGGTCAAAGAACGCTACTCCCTCTTTTCCGATTTGTTTGTCCCCTTTTTGACTTATACATGTCTCAAATTGACTGTCCAATTTCAAAATCAAAGGTTCAGATTATGTAAATTTTCAAATCAATGGATTAGATTTGGTTTCCTTAATAAGTTGGAAACTCGATATTAGACAAACAAATAGAGATGAAGGGAGTATTAAAAGTATATTAAAGACAACGCGCAAAGAACGCTATAAAAAATTTACATACTATTGCGTGCAATGAACGCTATTAAAAGTCTTGATTTTTAATAGCATCGGCTAATACAAGATTCTCCGGAACACTATCTATGACATTCAATAGTGTTTTTCGCACGCTGTAAAATGTGATTTTTGGAAAAGCAGCTTTGTATGTAAATACAAATACATGTGGATATATGTTTATACATGTGCCAGCGGTGGCGGCGAGAAATATGGAGGTGGACGAGGGGAGCAGAGGCGGAGGAAGGAGAGAGGAGATGGTGGAGATTAGCTGTGGCGATGGCAGAAGTTGTGGCGATGGCGGAAGTTGTGGTAAAGGAGAGCGAAAGGCCGAACAAGAAACAAGAAACAAGAAAGAAGCTGGAGGAGTACAGTGGGAGTATATTGGCTAGCCAAATGGACAAAATTGTAAATGCATCTTTAAAAAGGGCCTTGAGGGGATAGACTCTTCAAAAGAGAATCCGCATGAAACCCCCCAAAAAAAAGGACTGGCCAAGCATTTTTCGTAAAATCAATGGGTAGTTGGCCCAAATAGAACTCATATAAATGAATGGGTTTGGGCTGATTCATTTAGATGGGCACAAATAGCCACCTCTAGAAAGGAAAGAAAAAAAAGGGTAAACTCGCAGGTATGTTAACGTGAATCCTATGCAAAATATATAGACTGGTTTTCCAGGCTGTACCTAGAATCCTATGCAATTTTGCAAATACAACATCGTATAATGTACTATGATTTCGATGTGTGTCTTGGCAACGAGATGGGACGGGTTTTGCTGTACCCTAACCCGAAAAGTTTCACACGGTCCCTACCCGGCCGAACCAAGAGTACACTTGGTTCGTTTTGCATAAGGCAGCAGTAAATGTGACTCATTCTGAGAACACAATTTTGCTGTGTATTTGAAATCAAATAAGAACTCAATCCAAAATCGTGATTTTGTGAAAGTACTCGCAGAGGATAACGAGAAGGAATGGAAAAAGAATCCAATCGCATCAAGATCGATTTTCCTACTTTCGCCCTTTCGTTTCTATTCCTCATCAAATCTCTCTGTAAATTAGTATCCAAAAACAGGCGTAATGAAATTTATATATAATAGAAAAAATACTCCTACTCTTGGCCTGATCAAGCACAGCGCAGTCTATGGTCAGTGGGGAAAACGATTTTGGGAGTGAAAAGCAACCTTAAAAAAGTTTTCCAATTTTCTTGTACGAAGAATATGGGTCTAGACACAACAACTATGTCTCGCGGTCAAACGTATTCTTATTTTCTGTGGATGCAAATTATTATTTTGTTTCATGTACGTCCGGACATGTTTATTTATTTCTACGAAACATTCTTGGATGTGACATGATGGTGGTATCAATAAGTGGCCGGTATAACTCAAGACTCTTGAACTAGGTTTCACACATCTTAGCGTTTGATCATTAATTAGTCAATTCTCGAAAATGATCCAAGACTTTGACTCTTTGACGTGCAGGAAACTTTCCGAGTCTTTCCGTTTGTCTTTTTCTTTCTCCCGTCTTCTCCGTTTATTGGGAATTAAAATTCATGTCTTTAATAGATAAACGATCGTGTCTTTTTAAGGACACCATTCCGTGAAGGGTCATAGATGGTTTTGTCTCTGTGATGGTGGTAGGGTCATGGCTATTGTAGACCCCGATTTGTTTGAATGGGTCATGACTATAATTAAGGCATCCTTGTGATTAACATCCGTTTCTAAATATCCATTTTATTTTATTTTTTGAAATTCCATAACTCACTTTCCCTTCAAGTTATCCCCATGACTTAGGCACATACCGCATACCGCTTTCAAATAAATGCATGGGTATATAGGATAAATTATAGTTAACCCTCTCAAACTATGCTTTCGGGACACTTTATCCCTCAAAGTTTTATTTTTGGCACTTAACCACCTCAAACTAATGAAAATACAAAACTGTTAACTTCTGTAACGGAGAGGATATCAGTTACCAATTTGCCCTCAATTGAAAAATGCTTACCAAACGGATCAAAACCCATTTGTCCAAATCAAACAAACAATTTCTCTCTCTCTTAAACATACCCAATCTCAGATAAAAAAAAAATATGAACAAACCCACCCTATATCCAAACGCACCCTCTGATCCAAAATCGATTTCTTGTCAATCTGATTTTACTCCAATATTGAAATCAGAAACCCAAAATCAGAGCCTCCATTCCATTCCATTCCAATATTAAACTTCATTTTCTATTGTCGTTTGTTAGTTAATCCTTCCATTTTCGGTTGTCGATTTCCGGTTGACCAATTCTCGGTTAGACCAAATCCTACTTTGCACGATTCTATGCAGTCAATGGGAACTCAATCTGTTGTCGGGTTCGTCGAGTTAAATCAGACCAAGATTTGATTTTGTAGTCTTGTGTACATACATCTTATCATCCAATTCGTCATTGATATGTTCTCTCTCTCTCTCTCTCTCTGCGCGCGTGCGCGCGCAAGAAAGGGGCAGAAAACTAGCGCCGGATATAATTTGGATTGGGGAGGGGTGGATCCAGATAAAATACCTCTACAGGTGGATAAACATATCGACCAATAACTTATTTTGTGGTGTTGTTACTGTTTTATACAAACATCTTATCACCCAGTTCATCATCGACATGTTCTTCTTCTCTTCTGTGTGTGTGTGTGTGTTGGGAGGAAGGGGGAGCAGTAGCTACAAAGTTAAGGTGGAGTGAGAGAGTTGTGGGGTGGGCATCGATGGGGTCGCCAAAGAGATCTGCTGTGGTGGTGGTAAAGCCAGGCGGTGAAGATTGATTTGGCTGGATTTTTTGGTAAGGAGGTTTGGGGGTGTTCTCGGTCATGTCTGTCGATCTCGAGAGAGAGAGAGAGAGAGAGAGAGAATATGTCAAGAGAAAGGGCAACAGTGTCTCTCAAATTTAAATGGGAGGGCATGTGAGTTGCATGTGCCATTTTCCATCCAATTTGTAACAAAATGCTAACGGAAGTTGAATTTTCATTAGTTTGGGGTGGTTAAGTGCCAAAAATAAAATTTTGAGGGGGTAAAGTGTTCCCGAGGCATAATTTGAGGGGGTTAATTATAATTTACCCTAAACGCATATCACATTAGTGCTTATCTATAGGGGTGCTAATCGAAACAAACAAGCAAAACACAGTATTATTTATGCTTGGCTTGACTTCATATTATATATCTTCAAGCTTGGCTTGAGTTTCAGAACTTTTTTAGACTAATTGTTCAAGATTGGCTTGAGCTTGAAGTTTTGTGTTCGTGATAGGTTTGGCTTGTCTCATGACATATGCAAGTCAATCTTGAACTTCCAAACATGAGCTAAGCTTACGAAGTTTCAAGTTTTCAAGCTGGAGCTTAAGTTTCAAGATGAATGGGCTAATTCAAAACAATGAAACCCTAACTAGAAGAATGTGATAGTAGCTTCAAATTTTCTTAATAAACTCTTTGAATTGCTCTATGGAAGATTGATATAGAATTTAATGTAGTCCTAAATTTTCATCTCATATTTTGAGATATTTATTAATCTAGCTTTATATTTTTATTATTTATGGAATGACCCCTATGTTCACGAGCCTATCGAGCCAAACACTCATATACTCAAGGTTTGCTTGAATTTATTAACAAACGAAAAAATGTGATTGAGCTTAGCTAATATTTTTTATAAACAAGATTAAACAAGCAAAAAGTAGAGTCAAGCTCGAGCTATTTGGTTCATTTAGCAACTCTACTTATCTATTAACATAAAGCCACAATTCATTTGAAAAGATGTTGCAACGGTTCTCGAAATTACCTCTCTCAAGAGAAAAAAGAAATTTTCAAAAATAAAAAAATAAATGAAAACCCATTTATTATTTGAAAATCTCTGACAAGGATAGTGGTTGAACGATTCTAGGAGTGAAAAGAAAATATAAATTTTTCAACCACATGCATGTGGTAGGACAATTATTGGAGCTAGATATTTTGGATCTTAATTATTTTCCGCCCCGTGTAGTAGGACAATTATGTGCTCGTGGGACACCGTCACGTGGTGCTCCACCAACTATATCGAGCAAACATTATGTGGGGTCCGATACTAAGTTTATGTATATCCTATAAAAATTTGTAATAAAAAGAACGATGGAACACCATATGGCGGTGCCCAAGACAACTAAATATTAGTCGATGTAAAATTTGCTCTGTCTGGTACACATAATTTCAAGGAATATTTTTATTGACTTGGTCGTGACCATAGTTCTGAATACCGTACCGGTCAGGGTACCAATTTTTCTACTGGTACGGTACATACCAGTACCGGTCAAATACCGGATACTGTTTCGGATTTACCGCAACTACAATAAATATAATAATTATATATAATTATAATTCAAAAAAAAAATTCATACCACGCAATTCATCATAAAATACCTATGTATTTGCGTTTTGTACCACATTGCCTAGTTACAAAACTCTTTTCCATCTTAAATGATTTTGCACACTAGTAGACTTGTGAATAAGGACTTAAGGAGAAGTTTTGCGTGCTCATGAAAATAGGCCGTGGCCAAAGACAATTAGGAAAAATTGATCCGGAAACCAATTGAGCCTCGCACATGTACTATTTTTAAGCTCACGTTTTGCAAAAATTCTAAAAAACATTTTTATTTAACCCAAAAAAAATTATGAAACTTGTTTTTTTTTTACCAGAAAATGATAACATGACAGAAAAAGGAAAAAAAACAAGACAGAAAAAAAAAAAAACCATGACAGAAAAAAAAAAAAAAAAACACTCTGCAAAATCTCGGCCGGAATTTCCGGTACGCCGGTACCAGCCAGTATTTTCCGAGATGACCGGTACTAGGCGGTACCGACCGGTATTTGGTCCGGAACGGTATTGCGGGGTTAGGGTACCGGTTTTCCTCAAATCCGGTATGTACCGGCCGGTACGGTACGGGACTAATAACATTGGTCGTGACATGAGAATGTTATCAAAAGTGGTACGATAACTTCAGACGGTTGATCTAGGTTGGGATTTGGCCCCGTTCCAGAACCCATTATAAGTATTTATTTTTTAAGAAGGCAATTTTAAACTTAAAAATAATATGTTTATACAAATAATTTTTCTAACAATATGGATTTGGTTTGATAGATCTCATTGAGATCTTTAAGACTATGCAAAAAAAAATTGAAAATTTATTTTTTATTTACATTATTTTTTAGTTTGAAAATATGAAATAATACTTATTTTTTAAAAAGGTGTTTTAGAACGGGCCCAAGGATGAATTTTTCCTAAAAAGTTTGTCTATATCTTAAAGGCTCTAGACCCCCTATTTTTGCTAAATAAATTTTTAGTTGATATATATGGGGATAGTTACCTATTTCGAAATCTGTATTTTTTCGTATTTTACTATTTTAGCATGTTTAATTCGTCTAAGTACACACCCCCATACCATATGCATCCGTATAACCAAATCATTGGGAGGTGTAACCAAATCACTGAGAGGCTTAACCAAACCTTTGAGAAACGTAACCAAATACTTCATTCAATTGTTATGCCTGTTTTG
>BPLS01024516.1:0-11054 GCA_019656275.1 Rhododendron kiyosumense | reverse complement strand
AGGCGTGCTCCTCTACCGGCCAACTACTTTGGGTGTCACAAGGGTGAGGAACACGCTGGCCACCGTCACAAGCATCGGCGTTGATGGAGAGTTGTTGTGTAAAACTCGCCATCCACATCCACCCTCTCATTGCGACGACCGGCTCCAAGTCTGTGTCAATTGCGTTATTGTGGATCCAAGGAGAAAACAGGTCAGAATTATGTGCATGACGAACTTTCTTTTCTCCTTCATGTGCTTTGTACTTTTGTAATGCTCATTGGAAGTCCAGCAATAGAGTTCTGTAGTTTTCATTATGGAGATTTTTCATAGGTGATTCTTTGTTATTTGTGATTTATAGACTTCACAGTCTGGAAGAAAATACTTATGGTTGTGGGCGCCCAAGCAATTGTTAGCCGGATTACCTCTTACACTTATTAGACTTCCATTGCTTGATTACGTAATTGATGATCTCTTTCAAACTTGCTTTTCTTCCCTCCTTTGGATTCCATATTTCAGGAACCACATACATCCCACTGGGATTGTAGTTTTTGATTTCCAACCACGCATTGGCTACAGCCTTGTAGATAGACCTCATCACCACAATCATTTCTCAACTCTTTTAACTTATCATCATCTTCATCAATGAGCTCCTGTATTTTTAAAAGATCATAAACCACAATCCAAACCTCAACATACAAACACAAGGAATTTGGTAACCAAAAAGCACAAACTACGGCATTTTACATTCTGGGGTGTATTGGAAGTTAGTGAAACATGGGCATGTTTAGCTGAAAATTAAGAGTCTTTTCCTTTTTAATTTGTTTAGTTGGGAGTCGAGGGAGTTTAAACTAACACTTGATCAATTTCTTGACATGTTAGATATTTTCAGCGTTTAGTAAAGGATCCATGTTGATAATTGTGTTTTTGCTTCCCCAATTTGGAAACTTTTCAGGTCACCTAACAGGTTTCACATACTTTTCGACATTTTTAACTCAATCGTAATTGGCAATGCCATCTAGAAAGTTTGAGGCAGACAAACCTGCAGTCTCCCTTCAACTGTAATTTTCTTAAAAGGGTGCCAGTGTGGATTCCTCATTTCTTCTTCCCAAGAAGAGCATAGTTTGGCAGACATCTCAACCCAGTCTCCGCCCGCACCAGAGCACTTCTGCAAGAATAGTTCCTTGAAAGGTCTGTGATCAACCTCCCCTATTCTTTTAATCCTTAGGGTTGTCCGGTCTGTGTTTTACATGTGGCATTCGTCTACATGACAATGACTATACTTTAGCAAGAGAATAAAGTGGTACTACAAAGCAAGGAAAATTTATTTCCGTTGAAAATTTTATGTTTCTTAGGAGACTGAAACATAACAATAGTAGAACAGTGGAATCCAAAATTCTAGCATTTTACCAGCACCAACAAAATGCACCTATGCATATTGAAATTCTACAAAACATATGGAGAAATTGATTTGTTTCAACTCATTAGAGATATCCTTTCGATATTTTTCTTATGTTCTAGCAACATTCTCAAAATGTTTTCCTTGGCGACGAAAGGTATAATCGCTTACTCTGCAGTATATATGCATCTGTAAAAAGTGTGGTTTCGTAGATTTGTAGATCTAAAACTTGAAATTTCCACAGGGGTTTGCCCTATTTCGGTGCCCTATTTCGGTCAGATCGCGGGATTTCATTTGTTTGGTTTGGTTCAGTAGCTGATCTGAAACACCACAACGGCTGCCTAATAAAACTGTAAGTGTGTTTGACTCTGTTCTTGTAAATGAAAAATATGTGATCGAAGTTGTATATAGTTTTTTTAAATTGTGCTATTCATGCTTTTGACATTACAATTTACTTGTTCTTCAGTTGAAGTGTGGACTTCAAAAGTAGACTTGACCACTTCTGTTAGCAACAACTCCTTTTCATCCCTTCGATATCCAAATTTTTAAAATTCTAGGATTTGGGTAATGGTGAATTTCCCTTGTTTAACTATGAAAGGAATTGGGTTTTGGGGTTTGGACCCTTTTATAACTTTTGTGATCTTAAGTCCAGATTATTGTTTTCAGCTCTTTTTCGTTCCATCTATATTCACAGTTAAGAGTCCTTTCTAGAAGTAAGAAAGGAATTTGATTTCAGTGTTAAGACTACTATGAGTTGTCCTGTATTGTTTTCCACTCAGAATTTCTGGATTATGCTGAGCCCTGGACTGGTGGAATGCACTTGGTTATGTTGATGTATTGTAATGGACATTTGCTTTTTTGGATTAATCACTAAAGGAGGTATTTTGAGTTGTCCTATTTTCCATAAGCACATAAGTGGATGCATGAAACATTGTGTCGATGAAATAATTTGAGACATGGTATAAGTATAAACGTTAGTTGAAAGGAAGAAAAAGGTGGGCTTGGTGGGGTTGAAACCTCATGGAAGGTAGCTGACGACATGGAATGTCATTCTATTTGTACGACAATGGAACTTTCACTCATATCTAATGGGGGAATCCAATTAAAAGATAGCATGCATTGCATTTGCTAGGAGAGTAGTTGTTGGTAGAGTTTTCTTTTCTTTTACAAGATTTGATGTCATGTATATGTGCTATTTTTTCATGTTTGCTTCTAAATAAGACTTCCAACTATAGAATTAGTGGGGTACTCTTGCAATTTTCTCCACCACGTTTTCCTATCTCCGACGGAGCTAACGACGACCCTCTCCTATTCTGTAATAGCTGCAGGTTCGAGAGCAATGAATGTCTCTTCAATCCATATGTTTGGCGGCATATTAAGTTGGGCCCTACAATTTGGATCAAACATTAACATAAACTAAAACAACAAGAAGCAAAGAAGCATGCAGCTCTATAGAAACTCCATGGGAGCAAAAAAAACCTAGAACTCAGTCTCCACTCTAGGGTACTTATTAGTTGTCCTTTCTGGTTTCCCTAGAGACCTGAGTTGTTTGGCAAAGTCCACAGCCAATATTTGTACATGTCTTTTTGGTTTTCATAAATCCTGAATACGTTTTCCAATGGGAAAAAGTTACGAAGGAAAAAAAGGGATATGAAAAAGGTGTAAATAAGCACTAGGATTCTCAATTGGGTTCGAAAAAAAACTTGAACAGTGTATGAAGCTCAATGTATAGATGTGAGCTTGTGTCTGTATTAGATTTGTGGTTTTATTTTGTTGGGCAAAAGAACATATGGGTATCGTATATTAGAACAAAGGTATGTGCATAGTGAAAAAAAAGAGAAATAATATGCATGGATAGTAATTGGCATTGCAGATTAGAGTATGTTTTTTGTTTTATACATGTTGTAAATGAACAGATATACTGGAGTGGTGCAATGATACGTAGGGGGCAAGCATGATATTTGTAGATTTGCCAGTTGGTACTGGATTCTCCTACCCAAGAACATTAGCAGCTGCTCACTCTACCAATTTGCAAACATGTGCCCAAGCCTATGAATTTATGAGAAAGTTATGATGTTGATTGTTGACCACCTAATTACAGTAAAAATGTCGCTGCATTTAGCTTTCCTAGCACCTATAGCAATGAGCCCTGCAAATTATCGCCTTCAAAAAAGAGAACTATTGTGTAGGACCAGATAACCCATTTTGATCCTTTTATAGTTTACGGTTAGAGAACACAGATGCATGACATGATACATACACGTACACGTCCACGTTCATTTCACTCTTCTTTGTCCTTATAGTTTACGGTTAGAGGACACAGATACAGATACATGACATGATACATACACGTCCACGTTCATTTCACTCTTCTTTGTCCTTCATCTCTGAGCATTTTCTGAGCACTCAATTGTTGGACAAAGCTGAGCAACCTGTTTAAGGAAGGTGGTTGTTGCTGGTTTCATGTTTGTGCTCCTTTAATGCACTGAAAGAGATCTTATATGTGCTGCATTTATTGTTATAGTCATGCCATCCAGCATGGTTTATGTGCTGCATTTGATTTGTTAGTGTCTCTTTGTCGTTTCACGCTTTTACTGAAAAACCATAGTGAATCCCCTCTGAGTTAAGAACCGAAGGTGAGTTATATTTCCTTGTGCCTTCCTTTTTGTAGCCTTTTCAAATCTTGGAAATATGGGCTCAGAGATTCTCTAGCTAACAATTCATATGTAAGCATGTGCCGCATAGCCAACCAAAAGTTCTTTTAAAAATTTAAGAATTTCTTTGTTCTCTATTAACTCTCAGTATTAAATCTCATTGGTATGCACGTTCAAACTCAACACCTTATGCAATCTTCGGATGGCTCAAAGGGTTATGTGGGCGGATGTTTTTGGGCACTACTCTTTCTCCCTGTTTGAGCGTTTCGTAGGCAGGACAAATTCAGTGGATTAAGGAAGGGGAAATAACACCTGGCATAACTATTGAAGAATATATCTCGAGAAGAAAGAGAATTTTGGAGCTTCTTCTAGATAAGAGTTTGGCAATAATTGTTGCAGCCCCTGTGAAGATGATGACCGATGTTGTGCCTTACACATATCGACATGATGCTGATTATTCGTACATTACGGGCTATCAACAGCCTGGCAGTGTAGCGGTCTTAGGCCATGATTATGGTTTATGCATGTTTATGCCGTAAGCAAGCCCTGAAGTATGTTCAGAGTGTTATGCTATGACTTTTTCTTTTGCTGCATGCTGAATTTCCTTAACTTCGTTTTTTCAATGGATTTCCTTTAAATTTATTGCAGCAAAAGCTTTGTGTTCTGTAGGAGTCTTGGCTTTTTAACATTTTTTTTCCCGGCAGAGGAGTGCATTATTTTTTAAAATGTGTACATATTGCATATTCTTGTTTTGAATAAGATAGTAGTAATACTTAAGAAATTTTTTATTTTTTTTTGGCTTAAGAAATTCTACTTAATGCCACATAGTTATTTCAGAGGTGACCCCACAATAAAATATGGTTGCTTAGAATTTGGGGTTCTAACTTCAGTGTTAAAGTGTGAAAAATCTTGATTTTTTTTGGAACAATGAAAGGCCTTTGTGATTTGACGAGAAAAAATGGAAAGGAAGCGGTTCAATTTTTCATGAGAAAAAGGAAAGATGGGTTGTTATTTTCCAAGTTGGGGCAGTCTAAACCTTACAATTTTGAACGGATGACTGGGGTATCTCCAACTTCACGATGAAGTTAGAACCCCAAATTCAGCGAATCCATAATTTATCAAACATATAATGAACCTTCAAATTGTTATTCTACCCATGATATTTGGAGGGCATAGTTCCACGGCATGACATCCCTTGAGTTCCTCGATATTTGGAGGTATGATGGACCGCTATTTTACGGCAAGCACAATTGCACTGCGTGGCATTCACTTAGTTTCCATTGCTCATTTAACTATGAATCCTTCGCTGGAGATGCTTGTTGGAGGAATAAAGGTGAGAATGCCACCTAGTTTCCACTGCTCATTTAACTATGAATCCTTTGCTGGAGATGCTTGTTAGAGGAATAAAGGTGAGATAGCATTTGGTTTTGATGTGTGCTTTCTACTTGATATGCAATTTCTAATAGATGCTCAAAATAAGTGTTACTTCAACTTATAGGTGTTTACTCGGTGTCAGCGGTTATTTGTGATTCTTTAATTAAGGCGATTGTGTCCAAGGACCATCCCAAGTGATCAACGCTTATTGTATTATTGAAAAATCAATAAACTGAATAGCAGCTACCAAACAAAGGCCTACCACCTTTAAATTTAATTCACCATGGCACCACTTAACTATTCCAAATTTCTCTCGCAATCAGTGGCAGCTACAGAAATTTAATTCATCGAGTAGGGTTCACAAAACCCATCCACACGATGATTTGAGTGAAGTAGTCAAAGATGATAACAGATAAAGATACTCTAATTTCTCTTTTTTTTTTGGTTTACATATTAGGTAAGATAGAATTCTTATATAATATGCAATTCTCGATCAAAAAATCATAAAATACCTCCATGTATAACTTTAAAAAAAATTTAGACCATATTTAAAACCCATGAGGTATTTAGATTTGGTACAAAACATAATACACGAAAGTCTTTATCAGCTTGTAAATTGTTCTCTATGTAGAAAGCCCAAAGCATAATGAGCAACTGAGCATCACAGACACATGTTTGTATGACATAATCTCATTCTTGTGAGGGAATAAGGCAGAAGTGTGTCTATATGACATAATCTATGTGTTATTGTTTGCATTCTATAACACATTATGAGTCAAGACTTAAGACTGGAGTTTGAATTTTAGACTTACAAACTTAGATTTTTGTTGCCTCTTGAGATATATCAAAATCCTTGCAAGATTGGTCCTTAGAAGTACAAACTTGTTCATACAGGTTCTTTGTGAGTCTTGTACGAATTGTTAAAGACAGTTTCTTGCAAGGTTGGTCCTTAGGAATGCACCAGAGTATTTTGTGTCTTCATACACACTAATAAGATTCCAAATTGCCAAACTAGATTACAGAATTTCAATATTGCAATTGCATAGTAGATAAATAAAATTACATAGCCATTACAATAATGCTTAAATGCTCCCAGGGGTGTAGTGCAGTTGGTCAAAGATTGGGCCGCAAGTTGAGGTTTAAACATACCAAGGCTTTGCGCATAGGTTTGATCCCTAGCAACTGCATACTCTAAATTTAACCGCTGCGCGGTGTGTGGGGCCACTGCGTGCAGCACAACCAAAGGAGACTCTCCCAAGGTATAGCCTATGGGAGAGTCTCTCCTGGGTTATGCCTTTACAATAATGCTTAAAAACGAGAATTCAAACTACAAGTTTCTATGATTGGCTATACATTTGCCACTGGTGCTCAATTAAATCTGCTTGGAGTTGAGAATGAGATGCTCTGTCTCTTATGCGGTGATGTTGCCGGATTAACTCCGTGAGTTCAGTAGTTCTGTCATGCGATACACCACAAGAGGAGTATGGTCTAATGGATCAAAGTCAAGATTAGCTACTCCATTATGATCTCGCTTATCCTCAACGATCATGTTGTGCATTATGCAAGCTCTCGTAATGTATAGTGTTTTACGATGCCAACATTGTCCTGGTTCTCGCACAATTGCAAATCATGCTTGAAGCACTCCAAATGCTCGTTCTACGTCATCTCTTGCAGATTCTTGGAGTTGAGCAAAAAGTTTTTTACTTATTTTCTTGTGGAGATGGAATAGTTTTCACCAATGTCGCCCACTGTGGATATATACCATCAGTCAAATAGTATCCCATATCATATTCATTACCATTGATGTTGAAATTGATTGGAGGAGCACGTTCCTGAGAAAGCTCGGAATACAAGGGAGAAGACAAGGACCCGTTTTGTAGGTGGAAAATCTTACCATTGAAAGCTTCAAAGAATCATCACTGGTGTAAATGAAAGAAGTTGCAGCAGGTTACTGTTTGGCTGCAAGCCTACAAATAAGACTGTTGGTGGCAGGTTATAGGGATGATTTCGGTTCGGTTCGGTCGGTTTTTTTGGTACTTTTTGAACCGAACCGATTAAATCGGTTTTCAAATATTAAGAACCGACACAGATTATTTTTTATGAAAACCGATCGGTTCGGTTTGTTTGATTCCGTTCGGTCGGTTTGGTCGGTTTTTACTTAACTGGGCCAAAAACATATTTTGGGCCCAAGCAAAAACCTTTGTCCAAAAAAGCCCAAAAAATAAATTATGTTCTACATAATAAAAAGGCCCAAACTTCAGTCATAAACCACATAACAAGCCCACTGTCACATTAGACCATTACACCTTCAAATTAAGTAAAAAAAGAAACGAAAAAGGAAGCACAAATTCAGAAATTAGAGATCACCACCAGTAAATATCTTTGCTCCACGGTTCCACCATTAGTAATTTAGTACATTCCCATTTGAATCAAACTACTCCAATACAGAGCCCAACAAAAGAACTATAAATGCCACCAAGTCCGCTCTGGAACCTAACAGGAACAACTACAACATTTCTGCAGCACCAGTGCACCACATAAATGGGTACACGTTAAAAATTTATGCTACAAAAACCAGATTTCGCATACAAAACCAGGGGGATGGTAAATAAACCTATTGGAGAGAGTGTATTGACAAACCTTTCGAGTATTTTGAATTTCGAACTTGGTATCTTTGATCTGTTTTTCGTGGGAGGAGAGAAACGGACGATCGGCTCTCCTTCGTGAGCAGAGAGAGAGAGAGAGAGATCAGGCCATGGCTGGGTGAGCGGATGGCTGTGTCGAGTTGAGAGAGAGAGATTTTAGGATTCATCTTCAGCGTGGAGTAGGAAGTGAGAGGTCGGCGATGGGAAAAAAGTAGATTACCAGATCTATTAGGGATTTTAGGGTCTATATATATGATACATCCAACGGCTAGGATTAAAAGTATAATCCTTTAATATTATCGGTTCGGTTCGGTTTGGTTCGGTTAATTTTTTAAAGAAACCGAAACCGAACCGACTCATTCGGTTTTCAAAAACTTAAAACCGAACCGAACAGAGGAAAAATAAAACTGACCGAATTAGGCAAAAAGTTTTCGGTTCGGTCCGTCGGTTCGGTTTTTCGGTTAAAATAATCATCTCTAGCAGGTTAGTTCTTTACAAGAAAGGAGGAAAGTAAGAAAAAGGTAAAAGGACAAAAAAAATGAAAGAATACATAGGTAAAATAGAAAAGTTGTGTAGTTCTGACACAAAAATTGCCTAAAAGTAAAATAGAATTATGAATTGTTGGGTAGCTAAATTACCTATTCCTTGGTGTACTTGCTCTTATTTTGTGTTTTACCTCTCTGCATTTTGCTTCGACCAACTGATTCAGATATTTTTTTGTAGGGATGGAAGAGAGTAAGAGAAGAATAGGGGGAATGACAGAGAAAGTGAGAGAAGAAACAAACACAAGGAATGGAGGGAAGGATGGGGCCGGAGGAGGCAAGGGGGTGGGATAGGGAGAAGGAGAAAATGAGTTTATAATACAAATAATATTTAAGGAAATAATATGTATTCCAATTATTGAAACTAAGCGGAGCATTTATATGAACATTATATTAAATGAAAAAAATTCAAAACTAAACCAATGGGTACAACATATTATTCATTCATGACACAAAATTAAACCAAATGTGCACTGTTCATGCACAGTTTTGTTTTTTCCAAATTACTTTAATTGGTTTTCGGACTTTCAATTTCTTTTTATTCAAAAAAAAAAACCATAGCTCAAAAGACAATATTGCCATAAAATTTAAGAGCTTGGAAGTTTAAGCAAGTTACGAGGCAAATTAATTGTTTACGATCTGCAACATGTGAAAGATAATGAAGAAGCAAACGTGAGCAACATGTTTGGAAAAAAAAATTTAGAAAATCAAAATAGGGGGTCTCCCTATTTTTCATGTTGTTGATTACCATGCCTTGCCAACCATATATCATTCTATCTCCTTTCATAGAAATCTTTCCGCCATTGATTTTCTTCCTCTTGTATAATGGGTGCAAATGCGACAGCTAGAATGAGTATCCATTTCCATAGAGTCCTCGGGTTCACATTCAACCCGAACTACAGTAGTATTCTTATAGTGAATATCACACAAAGCAAAATGAAACTAAAAAATTACATCCATAGAGTTTGAAGAAACATTATCATCTCTGTTCTTTCTGTCTCTCTAGCCCAAAACTCTGATGGGAAGTCTTGGGACTCATTTACCATTGTTTGACTTGCAAGGATATGATTTGAAAAGGTTTTGAGGAAATTATAACTAAGAGAGAGACGGAGAGAAATAGAGAAAATATAAATTATGTGGTTGAATTTATAGAGCGGAGAATAAGTGTGAGGGAAAAAAGGAAGAAAATCTAAAATTTGAAAATGTAAGGTTTGGAAAGGGGGGAAAATTGAGAGGGAGGGAGGGAGAGAAAGAGAGTGAGAGAGACTTTAGAAGAAAAAGAGATTGAGAGAGAGATTTAGAGAGGGAGAGAGATGGTAAATATAAATTGTGTGTTTGAATTTATAGAGAGTAGAAAAAGTGTGAGGAAGAAGGAAGAGGGTTAGAAAACTTGGAGAGTTTCAACCTAAAACCAATTAGCAATAAGTGGAGTAACTTTTAGATTATATTTGTTGGGAAAATGAATTCTCAAGACCCAGTAATGACACGTACAGATTAGGCAATAAAATTATAAAACCCTACAAGGCGGAATTAGGGTTCTACCTCAACTCCCTGCGAGACGAACGCTGGTTGAACTTTTTATAGCACGCCTTGCTATAATCCACAAATATTGCTTGACCGTACCTTACGTTCTTCTATCGTATTCCCTGCACGTCTAGAACACGAACAACACAAACCAAGTGTGGACTCTTTCGTGATCTGTTTGAGTATTAAGTCTGGGCTCCCAATGTAAATAAGAGAACCTAAGAGAAACTTTACCAGCTGAGTTAAAATAGATTTGTAGCCATTTTAACTCATCAAAGGGGGGAAAATAGCCTTACACCAGAGGAGGTAAACGAGCAAAAATAAATTTGTGAACAGTGCTTCGGCACTTTTGGCTCACAATTGTTCATCAGGTATGGGATATACAACATTATTTTCTCTCTTCTCTCTCCATCCCTCTCTCTTTCTGTTTCTTTTTTTTTTTAAATTGTACTTTATTGTACTATTTGGGAAAGAAAAAAAGTATATTTTAATAGAGGATATGTTAAATAGATAATGTTGGTGTAGTGTTGAAAGGAATATGAGTAGGTAAAATGAAAAATGTGCACTGTTCACAAGTTTTTTTACCTAATTATTGATAAACTTGCTCTAATCCCACCAGAATTCTATTTCTTATTTCACTAATTATAATTCACTCCACTACAAAATTATAATTGCACTTCCGTCCTTATCTCAATTATTTTACGAGCTCTATGATATTAAATACTTATTAATATCTCCATGTTAAGATTACAGATACCCATTAATTAAAATAAATTACTAACAATATTAACGAAGTTTGGGTGGTTTAGATTAGCGATGTGGCACAAAATCTAACAAAGAGAATCTAAAATTTGAAAATGGGGGAAAAGAGAGAGAGAGAGAGAGAGAGAGAGAGAGAGAGAGAGAGAGAGAGACTTTGGAAAAAAGAGATTGAGAGAAA
>BPLS01024511.1:0-14678 GCA_019656275.1 Rhododendron kiyosumense | reverse complement strand
TGATTTTGTCCTTGTTTTGACTTAATTAGATCATATCTAATGACAAGTTCAAGAGTGTTGATCATAGAGTGTTGGCAAATCGTGTTGGGCCGAGGATTTCCATGGCGAGCTTTTTCACTGGTGTTTTTGTTCCTCCAAAGGTCTACGGCCCCATAAAAGAACTGATATCAAAAGAAATTCCTCCTATATACCGGGATTTTACAGTAAGCGATTACATTGGAGGTTTCGTTTCAAGGCCGCTTGACAAGTCTGGGCTCGACTATTTGAAGATATAATGCTAGTAGGAATTACAGGGACGCGTTCCCACACACCGCATCATGTAGTATATGAATAACGTCTGCGTACGATTGTATTTTGATGACCTATGCATTGTTTCTTTCTACATAGTAATTCCAAATTATATCACTTGTCTTCTGGTACTACTTCATATGGAAAATAAAACTACCAATGCATGCAAATGTTCGATTGGTTTTCTGAACATCCGCGTAAAATGTTCTTGTTACGGCTATTGAGAAATGAGATGACATCCTTAGATCGTAGCTCGTTTTGGTACTGGACATTGACAAACTCATATAGCAACGGTACTATATAGTCTATATAATTGTATCAAATTCAGCTTCTTCTTCAACATATAAACTCGGGTTCCCTGATACAACTGCAAAATACATCGCCCAAGTTGCAAGTTTGCAACTGCAAATTCATCGAACTCGGATTCGCTTCATGCTAGTGACAATGAAACGATGCATACAGTTGTGGCGGTCAAGGGTGGTGGGAAGGAGAGACAAGTGGGGTCATACTTTTCACCCTGTTTTTACTTAGTTGACCCCACTTCTAAATATTAATTTGCCCCAGCCCATTCAAAAAGATTTGGTCCTAAGTAAAAAAAGGGGGCAAATTATGTTAGTCGGATATAATTTGATATGCTTTTGGGAAATGTCTAGGTTGCAATAGGATGTTCTATATGCATAGTTACGACTAGAGGTGGCAAACGGGCGGGTCTGGGCGTGTTGAAACGGGTCGTGGGTCAAATATGGGCGGGTCAAATATGAGTCAAAAAGCAAACGGGTTGAAACAGGTCGGGTCGGATATGGGTCAAGCCAAACCCAAACCCGCCCGACCCGACCCGTTTTCCTCTTCTTTCCCCCCACCTTCCCTTTTTTCCTTTTGTCCCCTTCTCTGATTTGTCTCAATAAGAGAATTCAGAAAAGTAAAAATTTATGAATAAAACTCAAATTTTTTTAGAGGCTAAAAACGATTTAAAAAAATCAGGTTTTTACTTCTTTTTTTCCATTTCCAAACACTAACGTAATTTCGACGAGGAGTTAGAGGCCGCATCAGAGAATTGTGGGGAGGAGTTCAAGAAATTGGTCTTGTAATTATATTATTTTTGTCTTTTTGAAAAAAATTATGAGTTTTGATTAAAAAAAATTTATTTTTTTGATTTCTCTCGTCATGACGAATCATTAAGTCACGAAAGTTTAACGCAAAATTAACAAATCCAAAAACAAAAAAATCAAATAAGAACAAAAATAAGTCACATATCTTTTAAAATTCAAACCCACCCTAAATCTTTTTATTTTTATTTTTTTGCGTTACTTTTTGAGTGTTTGGACTTGGCGGAAGCAGTTAGAGAGAGAGAGAGAGAGAGAGATGGGTGAAACGAATTGATTCTAGTTAGAGAGAGAGAGAGAGAGAGAGAGAGAGAGAGAGAGAGAGAGAGATGGGTGAAACGAATTCTAGTTAGAAAATCAGAGAAGACGCCAGAGAGTGCGGGACCTGCGGGTGGAAAAAAAAAGGTGTTGGATCATTTTTAATTTTAACCCATATTAAACCCACTCTCAACCCATCTAAACCCATAAAAATATGGGTTGATATGGGTTCAACCCATATCAACCCATTACACAATATGGGCGGATTGGGTTGGGTTATAAGTGGGTGAATTTGGACGGGTTAAGAAATATGAGTTGGAATTGCCACCTCTAGTTACGATGAATGTAGTCGATTGGGGTAAGAAGTCAAGGGATGACATAGGTGCAATTAAACACCCCTTTGATTCACTTCCTTATATTTTTTTTATTTGCCTACAATCGTAAGAAATATGCTAGTTTGGTGGATTTAGGGCCTTTTTGGTCTAAATTTTTATGGATTTTTTTACACGGTCTTTTCGGTTGTTTTCTCTTAATCTTTTCAAGATTCGGATAAAAAAAATTTACTTCAAATTTTTTTTTTCCCCATCTCGACGAGAGGAATCATATTCACTGTGTTTGGTTGCACTTTCTAAAAGTAACTCTCAACTCTCGGCACAGTTTTCAATAAATATTTCTCTCTATCTCTCTCCACTCATTACCCTTCCAACTCTCAAAAATAACTTTCTAAAAGCTCAACCAAACAAAGTGATTATCATTCCTTCCTTTATGCATTTGTCTCTTCTTTCTTTCTCTCCTCCTCAGTAACCAAAATTTACAAAATCAATAGTTTTGATCCAGACTTTATCGACTAAACGAAATGGAAAGCATCAAATACAATCACCATGCCAACAACTATCAATAGTGAAATTATGGATTTGCTTCATATCTTGTAGTCGTCAACCCTAGATTTGTCAAGTGCCCTGGAAAAGAACTTCGCAAAATAATCACTCACTAGAAAATCCTTGTACAGAGGAGGATTTTCTGCTGATATCAATTCTTCCATTGGCCCGTATGGCTTCGGGGGCGATATGACACCAACGAAAAAGCACGCCACAGAGATTCTCGGTCCGGCAAGGCTGGCCAGCACTCTATGATCAATGCTTTTGAACTTGTCGTTCGATATCATCTGAAAATCAAAAAAAGGTAATGAACTCAACTTTAAAATTACTGAATTTAGCAAGAGATAAAATTACGAGGAACAAACCTGGAGAAGAACCCCGATGTTAACTACCAAACCTCCTGAAATCGGCTGAACATCAACCCACTGATTTTTATGCATGACTTGGAGACCTCCAAGTTGGTTTTGCAGCAGTACAGTGAGGAATGTAGGATCTGAGTGCTTGTCAGCTCCCAGAGTTAGCTCTGGCTCCGGGCATGCTGGATAGTAATGGCAAAGAAGGGCGTTTAAGTGGTCGTGGTTAAGCCTAGAACCTCCGATAGCAACTCGAACAGAGTATTTCCCAGGTTCGTTACATGCTTCATGTACTCCATTATTGTAGCTCTGCAAATTTTAACACACCATGAATTTGTTACTAGTACTTGAATTCTAGTTAGTGCAGATTGGGATTGCAAAGTGCGATTGTGAACGCCTAGAATGGTTGTCACACATTGGGCAAAAATTGGAATTAAGTGGAGGCAATATATTAACGAGTCTAAACAGCTACTGTATAACCTGAGGTTAATCTTTTGAGGTACGTAGTTGCCAACTAGTTGGTCTAATGGTAAGCAGGTCTGCTGGCACGGTTCTGTACAAGTGGTTTCATGTATTTTCAGAACATTTTTTTCTTGAAGTAAATAAAGACATACCTGCACAATGGGGGAACCTCATCAGGGCCAAGTTGATCTGAAGCAAGATTATAGATGGTCAAGGTGTCCCTCGAACTAGCGGATTTCGACCTGTACAAATCATAATTAGTCTCGAATCTCACCTTTTTCGCTATAGGAAACACCTAACAACTTCTTAACCACAAATAAAAATTTGTAATTTTTTCGCTACCGGAAACAGCCCTTTATACATATAGATATAAAAGATTATAAAGAGGATTGGTGGGGCGTGAAACAAAGGTGGAATCAGGAATTGATTCTGCCTTGAGCTAATCTAAAAATGGACAAAATAGTGTTTATAATATGTATACGAGCAATCTTTAAGAAATAAGACTTGTAATCTATTTCATGCACCTTGCATATTGCTTGCGTTTATTGTGAATGTTCAGATTGTAACGATTGAAGACACCAGATACCTATTTTTTAAGAGTTAACGTAGTGGTGTTTTTAACAGTACAATTTAAAAAAAATACTCCCGTAAAAACCCTGGACATGAACAAACAATGGCGGAACTACAGCCACACCATAGGGTGGCCTGTAGCCCAGGTGCATTTTAGAAAACCAAAAAAAAAAAAAAGAAGTGAAAGTTAAGAGGAGCGAGCTAGCAATAATAATACATTTTCGCACTGTTCCCCTTGTTATTTCGCCTAACCCCTTGGTGTACATAGGTTCAACACAGAGCTATTTGTGTTTTTTTTTTTTCCCCCCTCTGAAGACAGCTACTACGACATTTTTGTGTCATGGGTGGCTTAGATCGATCCAGTAAACTAACACAGACACACACCAAAAAAAAAAAACAATTACAAAGTTTAATTCAGGACAATAATATATACTTTATTAATAATGAAACATTTACAACTATAGGATGTTACACGGCGGATCAAGTCAGGGCGTCTGAATTTTTGTTTAGGTCCGCACTTTTGCTCTAAGCCGTTGAAGATTAGCGGAAGGTTTATGACCATTTAGGTCTGCGGAAGGTTTATGACCATTAAATGATCATAAACCTTTCACTGATCTGGACCATTGAAACACAATCGAACGGTTGAGATCGTGATCCCGATTTTAGCTAAAATCCTAACGTCCTGACTTGATCCTAGATTGCAAGAATATATCTTACTCAGTAAAATATATCCTAGATCTAGATCTGCCAGACTTATATTTTGCTCAAGGACATTCCGGGAATCCGTGTAGTCTCCTTGGTAAAAAAAATGAGTGCCTTTTATAGGCAATTCCAGACTTCGAAACAAGGACTTTTTTATGCGAAAATTGAATACAAAAATAACGCTAATTGAAGAGGTCAAAGGCAATAATAATATTGCAATCAAGATTGCTTGTTTAAAATTAATGTGAGGACTTTTTTTGTTTAGTATATATTTAAGTACAAAACATAACTTAGTAAGGTGCTGGAACGGGGGTGCTGGTGAAGCCGATCCGGCCATCTATTTCGGTAATGGGCAATCGGATTTTAATCTAAACAATAAACGGTTAAGATTTGTAGAGAAGTTTAGAATAAGAGCGTGTACACTGTAAAATGAATTTTACCTACCCAATAATCCACTTTTTTTATTTTACCTACTGAAATCTCTCTCAACCCTACATTAATCCTCTCTATTATATCTCTTTATCATTATAAAATATACTAAGAGAGAGAGAGAGAGAGAGAGACAGAGAGAGGGTAGAGAGAGAATGAGGGAGTGAATAGGGAGAAGAGAGAGGAAGAATAATATTTGTTTATTTATGCATAGCTACAGTTGCTCGGTATCTTTGCCAAACCAAAACACCAAATGTATTTTACCTTGGGTTTTTGCTACCCTGGTGTACATGGTTTTTCAAGGTTTGCATAGCTATTTTACCAAAATCTCCTCTTTACCTATGCTGATGTTGTTGCTCTAAATTAATTCTGAGCCGTTAGTGTTGAGATGGATAGCTGATTCGGCCACATTACATCGTGTAGTGTGGGAGGTGCACTACAACACGCACCCTCGGGTCTTGGGGAACGGGGGTGCGGTCGTCCTTCTCAGCACGGACGCTTCCGAATTTAATCCAAACTCCTACAAATCTTAACCGTTTATTTTTCGGATTAAAATTTGAGCCGTCGATTGCTGAGATGGACGGTCGGATTAAGAGGTGCACTACAGCATCCCAAATCCGCATTACACCGTATAGTGCAGCAGAACTGTTGATTCAAATCCGATCCGTATGTGGGCATTGGGTGCTTGGTGTGTTCGGTGGCTGAGCGGGGATCAGATGAAATAACCTTGTTCATGTGGAGTCTTAATATTCATGGGGTCTCCAATAAATTTTCTCTATCTATCTCTTTCCACTCATTATTCTCAAAAACCTCTCTCAAAACCCCATATGTGGTGATCAAAATCGGTATGCAGGAAGGTGTGGTGATCAAAATCAATAATGTTAGGAATATATCAATTTGTCACGCTATAACCACACCCCTCTTACATACGTCATACGTGCATGCGGGTCTCATTCCACGATTAATGTCAGGGACCTACACACATGTATGTGAGATAGGTGTGATTGTAGTGTGACAAATTGATGTGTCTATAGCATCTCTCGATCAAAATATTAAGAATGAAACAGGCAATTCAATGGTGAGAGGTTGACTTCGGGGTACTGAGGATTAAGGCCTGGGTTAAGTTTCGTGTATTGGTAACGAACCGGAGGATTAAGGCCTGGGTTAAGTTTCGTGTATTGGTAACGAACCGGTACCGATGGTTTTATCCAACTGGCTTTGTGAGATGCCGTTACAACTGACTTTGATCCAATTTTTTTTCGCTTTTACCACATAAGCCTCGTTTGATTCGCAGATTAAAATTTATGGGATTAAGTGATTAACATTACTCCTGGAATTGTTAGTTCCCAGACTATTCGTCCCGGATTAATTTTATCTCTAATTTTATCCGATCCCATGCATGTTTTTTTTTTTTGAAAGGCAAATTTTTTTTTTTATCCTTAAAATTGTTACAAAAACTAACGGGAACAAGGAGAACAACATCATATCCCTAAGCTGTTTGATCCCATATTTGATTCGCATGGAATTACTCAATTACATATGGGATAAGGAACAGTTTTTTTTTTTTCTAAAACAAATTTTAAAAAAAGTATGTCATTGAAATTTTTAAAAAAGTATTCACATGGGATCCCATTTTAGATATTCCCTCCGTTCCTTTTTTTAGTGTTCAGTATTCTATTTTGAGTTGTCCCTTAATAAATGTTCATTTTGTAAAGTTAATGGGTAAATTTTGGTATAATATTTTTCATTTTGCCACTAAAATTAGATTTTTTTTTTGAAAAGTTAGTAAGTTAAAAGTGTAATAATGATGTCTCCATATAGGGTAAGTAGAGAAAATGAAGATTAAAATTGATGTGAAAGATGTAATGATGATGCATGTCTCCTTATTAAGTCGGAGTTACAAAGCTGGACAGTTAAAAAAAAGACGAAGGGAATAACGGTTTATACTCACTTGATTATTTATTGTCATTGAATTTGGGAGGAAGTATTTGGTGAACCTATTTAGCTTTGCAAAATGGTCTTGTTCGTTTGATAACTTTGAGTATTTTATGCTTTTTTGGTTTGCGTTTTGAAGTTTTTTTTGAAAAATTGTAGGGATAATAAGTGGAGAGAGATAGAGAAAGAAATGTTAGAAGTATGGAGAATTTAGGGAGAATGTAGGGGGAATTTTTTGAAATTTTTTTTTTGAGAAGGGAAAAGAATAAAGCATTAGTTTTGGTAGTAGGTGGAGAGAGAAATAGGGCAATGGTTGGAGAGATGGGTAATGAGTAGAAAGAGATAGAGAGATAAATGAAATTAATAATTGAAAAAATAAGATAATGATTAGAGAAATATATAGGAAAATAATTGAAAAATAAAATTAAAACAAAATAAATATGTTAAACGAACAAGGCCATTATATATTCCTCGGGAGAACTATGCCTCCGCTGCAGGTGACTTTGGCCTTTGTCTAGAGCGACCGAGTCGTGAGGCCACGTTGACTTTAATGCCCAACGGGTGAAGGAAAAATTCCACCTGCATTTTGGTGGCCTTTAACAAACCCGGGAATTCTGTAAGGCGGAGTGCCTTATAGAGGTTATAGTAGCGGAGGAGGGAGCAAGGGATGAGCGGGGCACGCCCCCCCACTCAATTTTGTTTTTAAATTTTAGATTTTAAAATGTACTCCATTCGTCTCTTTTTAAATATATTGCTTCGTAACTCCAACTTATTAAAAAGATATCATCATTATATCTTTCATATCAATTTTTTCCGGAAAAAATTCAAAAAAACCCCTGAACTTTGAACCCAATATCAAATAGGCACCTGAACTTAAATAAACTTCAATTGAACACCTGAACTTTCACTCTGTTATTCAATTTACCCCTTGCCGTCTCAATCCGTGACTTTCCTAACGGCAACCACTGAGCTGGACACTAACAGACAGAACAAAACGTTAGAGGGAGAAATTGGAGGGAAACAACAATGATCTGGCACCTTTTTAAGGCCCTGTTCGGCTAAATAAGCCTATTGGCTTATTTTTTGTCTTTATTAAACTTTTTTTCATATTTGTTAGTTTTTCGTCAATTTTTTGGAGATTATTGCATCGTCATAACGAGAAGAATCAAAAAGTAAAAAATTATGATCGAAATCCATTTTTTTAATAAAGACGAAAAAATTGGCTTATTGACTTATTTTTATCTTTATTAAAAAAAAGTAGGTTTCGATTGTAATTTGTTACTTTTTAGATTCCTCTTTTTATGACGATGCAATAATCCCCAAAAAATGATTAAAAAAAATTTGAATAAGGACAAAAAAATAAGCCAGTAGGCTTATTTAGCCGAACGGGGCCTTAAAAAGGTGCTAGATCACTGTTGTTTCCCTTCAATTTCTCCCTCTAATGTTTTGTTGTGTCTGTTAGTGTCCAGCTCAGCAGTTGCCGTTAGGAAAGTCACGGATTAAGACGGAAGGGCGTAAATTGAATAACGGAGTGAAAGTTCAGGTGTTCAATTGAAGTTTATTTAAGTTCAGGTGCCTGTTTGACATTGGGTTCAAAGTTTAGGGGTTTTTTTGATTTTTTCCCATTTTTTCCTCAACTTTCCCTACTTACCCATCATCATTACACTTTTACTCACTAACTTTTCAAAATGGAATCTACTTTTAGGGACAAAATAGACAATGCATCAAATTTTACCCACTAATTTTACAAAATGGACATTTATTAAGAGACAGCCCAAAATGGACTACTAGACTATAAATAAGGGACGGAAGGAGTATATTATGTATTTTGTTTAGTTAATTGTATTTCAGAAATTTACTTTTAATCTTTCTAAGACATGTTGAATATCATTTCATTCTCAAATTTTTGTTTCACATATTTGAACATTGCCATTGCACTGGCGAAATGAGATGTCTAATGTAAAAAATAGAAATCACTTACTAACTGGAACTCTTCAATGCATAATGTCCAAAATTCAAAAATGCCTAAACCATGGGCTATACGTTTTATACTTTAGCAATTATTAACCATGGGAGCAACAGTGCTAAATAGTGTATAGTGAATTGCTCTTTGACTTGATACGTTGAGATCGAGACAATTCAAGCAATTCGATTGTTCTAATATTCTATATAATCTACTATATTAATAAATATGTAAGGTTTTTTAATTCTTAGCACAAACGTTTTATGTTGCTTAGTATGATTTGTTTTGGTTGAAATGTATTTAAAAGGAGCCCCCACTTACATAGATTTCTGGGTACGCCATTGAATTGTTGCGTAGCGCACAACCGTTGATCTCATCAATTAATGGTCCAAATCAAAAATCAATTATGACCGGTAATAAATGATTCTTACCGGTCATAATTAAAAATCATATCTCAACTATTCATTGTCAAGATCGATGGCTCGTGTGTGACCTACAGGCTGCCTTGCAAGGTCTTGCACTACAGGATTTTCCGATCGGGCCTTCACCAGATTGTCTTAGATTTTTTATTTTATTTTTTTACAGGCCACTATGATATTGGATCCAATGATTTGCTGGCATCTGATGTTATTTGGTATTTGTGTTTTACCAGGTTTGTTGTATATCACGTTTTAATAACAATTGAGATTCATTATTGGAAGTGATTTGATCACAGTTTGCCATATTTTTTTTATAACACATGTATTATTTCTATTGTCCTTTTAGAAATTTATTTTTTAACATTCATGGTTTGTCATTTAATGAGATTTCCTGTGACATATTCATTCCTACGACTCTTTCAGTCAAGCTACGGTGTTAGGTGAGAACTCCAGCAGTAACTAAGAGTTTCTCATATTAATTTGATCACCTCCTTATGAGTAGCATTTTAGTGTTAGGATTTAATTCATTGCCTCAGCATTTTTAAAAACTTTTTGTTTAAAGATGAATCCATTTTATTTTATTTTTTTGAAGGGCAAAATGATGATGAATCCACTTTACTAGCTATTTGGTGGTACATTCCTATTATTTGAGTCATGTGACAGCTTAATCCTATAATTCCGAAGTACAAAAAAGGGGGGAAAAAAAGAAAAAAAGAAAAAAGCAGATAGTTTGATTCCATGGTTATGAGTTATTAACGATCACCACATTTGAATTCAAACTTTGAAAGGATGGTATGTCAAGTTACTTGCTATCGAATTTTATATACATCATTCGCATTTGGACTGTAGTTGGAGGTTTAATTCGGTGTTCGTCTAGATTTCATATGTGCTTTCTCGGGGTTGAGCTGGGGGCCCATTCGGGTTGCTTTACTATCTGGACCTAGATTGATTCTTAATCTAAGTGTTTCGTCAGTCTTGCTTCTGCAAGGGGTGTCTGTGTCAAAGTCTTGGTAGTTTTCGCCAGTCTTGCTTCAGAGGTAGCAAATATGCGGGATTGGTTGGGTTTGGACGGATTGATACGGTTCATGGGTTAGATGTGGGTCATGAACCATCGGGTTGATAAACGGGCGGGTTGTAATTGAGAGGTCATGAGCGGGTGAATAGGTTTGGGTTAAGATTGCATAATACAACATGCATACTCATCGCATGTGTTGGGGCATCTAGTTGTTGTGTTGAGAGTCAACACCTCAGTCTCCATAGATCTAAGAATCCTCCACATCTAGGAGGGTTCACCTATTAGGAAGAGTAGTATGTTTTGATACAGGTTCCAACATTAACCAATTCTTTCCAATGTCGTGTATACTTTGCTGCTTTTGGATTATTTTGTTTGCAGTATGTAGGTCCGGTGAGAATTGTCAATCTTTGACTCAAGAAGACCGTTTGACTCGTTAATTGGCCGTGGGCACGTGGCAACAGAGTCTGCGCAACAATTAGACTTTGGTCAAATCTTGACCTAATGAAGAAGGTTGACCATCCAATTACGAACAAAGCTTGGAGAAGCATCCGCGGAAGATGTCCACGGAAGAACAACCTCCGTGGGACAAAATCTTAAGCTCGCGGAAATCTGCCAAAACTCGCGGAAGGAAGATGCGCCATATTATCAGGGTGGCCTGTGCAGCGGAAGACCGAGGATAAAGTTCCGCGAATCGCTGTGATTCCAGAATTATAAGAGAGAGACTTAGTTAAATAATGTCCGGATTTAGCCCATAAGGCAAGGTCTGGAAAAGGCTCTGCGACAAGAGAACGATCGCTGCGGGTCGCGACCTTGCTCAAGTGAGAATGAGAGAGATTCTTGTGGCTCAGTGGCTGTAGAAGGAGGTTGTGTCACGGGGATCAGGCTCTAACGCGAGATCAGGTCATTACGAATTTTTTATTCCACTTCTTTTAGAAAATCCCCCGGTTAGGTAGCTCCTTGCATCAGACAAAAAAGGACGTTATATCAGACATTTGCAATAATAGGGTAGGTTTCGTTTCCCTGAGAATTTTTATATAGAACATGTTTGTTTTGGGATTTTAGTTTTGGGATTTTGGGTAATGAGTGAAGAAATAGAGAAATATGAGTGAGAAAAAATTTATTGAAAGACTGTACACAAAGAGAGAATTCCAAATCCAAATCCTAAAACGAACATGAATTTTTAAAATGATATGGTCATTTTCAACTTCAAATAAGAACATCCGTTTGCTTCTGAGTTTCGTGCTATATTTTTTTTGTCTTTCCAACTAACGGCAAAACCTGTACCTAGGGTTCCTGTAGTGTGGCAAATGCACTGCAAATTTGTAGTCCTCCCTGACATGGCTTTTCGAGATATATTCATCACGATCCAAACCGATCATTTTAGAGTTATGGAGTCCTATGATTGCTTTAAAAATTAAATAAATCAAACATTTATAAAAACATGATCGAGTGAGATTTGTCATGTAGTTCTTTCTCTAAATCCTGCTAACCATTCATTTTCCATAAACATATGTTGTCTGACCATGTGACAACCAATTGATTTTCAATTGACTTGAGTTTTTACAAAATGAAAGTTTTCAAAAAACCCTACAAAATAAACGACTCAAGATCATTTCCCCAAAGTCGCTTTTGGAGTGTCCTGCAAACCCGTAGAGCGTTGCCATACCACATGAACTCCAAGCCTAGTAACAACTATTGAGAGTTGACTAAAACATTAAAACTCTATCGGAACGCAAGAAGCACACCTTTTGCATAGTACTGTGTTGTGCAGCATTCGAGCCATCTGTTCGGATATTCTATGATCCAAATTTTATCTTGGTAATGAACTTTTAAATTGTCAAATAAACGATTCAGATGCCACACAATACTGTGCGGTGGATTCACAACACCATCTCCAGTTCCAATACTATATAACACCCCTAAGGGCATGTACACAAGAGTAGATAAATTGATACATTTAGGTATTTTACAGAGGGAAACCCAAAAAGATGCACTGCACCAATCTCGGTAAAGCTTAGGTAATCTACCTTTGGCCACCAAACCTCGCTTAATTCTCCAAGGTACTGTTCATCAACAATTGCTTACTTTATTATTCCACGATGACTTTTTCTCCTCTGCAATATTGCACTACCTAGCAACGCTCTCTCTCTCTACTCTCTCTCTCTCCTCTGTGCAATATTGTTTTTACTTTGATTTTCTGCAGATGAGAAAGGGGACAATATTTTATAGTATTTTATAAGAATAGAGATGATGATAAAGAGGATTGGTATAAGATTGATAAATGTTTGAGTAGTTAAAATATAAAAAATGCATTATTGGTAGCTAAAATACATTTCTATTGGACGGGCTTTTGCTACAAAATTCACAAGTAACAAAGGGACCACCCTTTCAGCAAAGAACACTCAGATGGCCGAATTCCCGTCAACCGAAACTCAATCGGGCTACAACCGATTACAAGAGCTAAAAGCCTTCGACGACACAAAATCCGGCGTCAAAGGCCTCGTCGACGCCGGCATCCAAAGCATCCCCAAAATATTCGTCCGACCCCCCGACGAACTCGCCGCCGACTACCCGATTTCCGGCACCCACTTCGCAATCCCAATCGTAGACCTCGGGCCGTCCAGGGGCCCCGCAACCGTCGACAAAGTCAAGCGCGCGTCGGAGACTTTCGGTTTCTTCCAGGTGGTGAACCACGGGGTGCCCGAGAGGGTGCTGGAGGAGATGTTGACGGCGGCGCGCGGGTTCCACGAGATGGAGAGAGAGGCGAAGATGGAGCATTACACGCGTGTGGAGAGGAGAGTGATGTATGGGAGTAACTACGATTTGTATCGGACACGATCTGCCAATTGGAGGGACAGCTTGTTCTGTGTTATGGGTCCTGATCCTTTTGATCCACTTGAGTTGCCTGAGGTTTGCAGGTACATATATAGGATCTCTCTCTCTCTCTCTCTCTTTCTCTCTCTCTCTCTCTCAAATATATGTATATGTATATATAGGATCAAGATATTGAGAACGGCCAAGCAGAACCCATCAATTAATTTTGTGTCCTATTTGCACGCCTCCCTCAGTGAACGCATGGTTCGAGCCCCACAAGGGACGGTTTGGAGTTCAGGCTGTAGACAGCCTTTGAACTCTCTGTGAACTAACATACTAACAACCTGCTGGCCCACTGATGTATACCACATTGGCCACGTGCCACCCGGGTCCTAACCTCCCACCAAAAAAATTCCAGCTTTGCTTTACCACCTTCCATCAATTCTAATCGCTTACGGGGCCGGGGTGAGAGCTACAATCTGGTGGCTCTTGGGTTTTTCATCTCTTTATCGTTTGAAGCGTTCAAGGGTTTCCACACCCTTGCCTTCACTCAACATGGACGACAACCAGAATAAAGACTCCCCGGTTGAATCCGCAAGTCCTTTTTTTATTCATCCATCTGATCATCCGGGCCTCTAACTAGTCACGAAACATCTTGATGGTAACAATTATGCAACATGGAGACACTCCATGGTGATTGCGCTCACTGCCAAAAACAAAAGTGGTTTTGTTAACAGTGCGATCAAAGCTCCGGACACAGCCAAGAAACCGGTCGATTATGCCCTATGGGAGCTCTGTGACAAAGTGGTTCTCTCATGGCTTCTCAACTCTGCTGAAGTAGATTTATTGGACGGTGTTGTGTACGTTGAGACAGCAGAGGAAATTTGGGGCGATCTCCATGGTTGTTTCTCACAACGCAATGCTCCACATATTTTCAAGATTCAAAAGCCAATAGGTTTTGAGGCGGATGCTTTAATATGATATCAGAGCAGACAATAGATACTGTGATCGAACCTCACCACCTACCTAATGATTAAAATTTACACGTGTTTAGCCCGCTTATGAAGGAGAGTCTCGCTACACGTAAGGGTGCGTGTTGAGGATATAAATAATAAAGTTGTCCATCTCTCTAAGAACTTAAGCTCTTATTAGATGAGTTGGTGGTTAACAATTTAATAGTCCCATGTTTTTACTTCGATAATTTTTTTACCCCAAAACTTCTTGTTGATTTGGTTTCTCGTTTATTCTTGTTATAGCCGAATTTTGTCTAGTTTAGAGCAAGTGCAACAGATCCGGCTACCCCAAAATGGAGCTCTAACCAGTAACAAGTTGGCAGAATTTGAGAAAATGAAAATTGTGCACTGTTCAATAGCATTTTTGGCTACTAACTGCTGCACTTGTCCTTGATAGGGCAATTGAAGCTAATTAGAGCGCCATTGATCGATCGGACCTTTACTATTCAATTTTTTGGGCTTGTCGAGTTGATGGT
>BPLS01024510.1:0-10282 GCA_019656275.1 Rhododendron kiyosumense | reverse complement strand
GGCGGTAAAAAACTGCAAGCAGTAAAATTTTTGTTGCTTTCCCATGATTGGAATCCAGGACCTCCAAATCTCCTTGCGCGTGTATTTACAGTTTTGTTATCAGTTTTATGTTTCAAATTTGCATAGAAATATATGCATACACACATGCCTACTGGTATATAATTACCGTCATGTGGATTAGTTGTTCATAATGAAAAGAAAGTCTCTCTAGCTTCATCTCTCTAGCTATGTGTTTGGCTAGACGTTAATTCTATGTTATTTTTCATGCAGTAAATACTGACCGAAAAGGTGTCATCTCGTTTTATTGGAGCATATCATGTGTTGATTGTACAGGGAGAAAGGAAAGAAGAAGCTACTGGAGAAGTTGTCATCACAGGACTTAGTGCGTCTTCCATGACTTTTTCGGTTGAAAGAATGCAAAAATCTTGGGTTGAGGGAAGCTGGACTAACTCGGTGAATGGTTATGTAGGGGAATTTATTTGTATTTCGTACATACTTTTTGTGTCGAAAGATAACTTGAACACGTGTATTAGAGAGTGTTTGTAATTTTATTATTTTCAATATATAGTCTCTTTCTTACATTAGTGGATGACTTTATCCTTTTTTTTTAATTGTTTTGAATGATTCTAAGCTGAAACTAAAATAGTGATTTTTTTTTTTAGGATAAAAGACAGAAAAGATGACAGTTTAAAACTGTCATCTTTGACTTTTTAATTACGCTTTAACAATGTCATCTTTTCGAAAGATGACGGTTTTGAAGCACTTTAATGACGTTTCACAACTGTTATCTTCTAGTTTTAATTACGTTTAAAAAATGTCATCTTTATAGATATTAAAGACAGTTTCAAACTGTCATTTTAAGATTTAGACTTTTAATGACAGCTCTGATAGGCTCGTAAATGTTCACATTAGCGTTCCTTAATTCATCTTTACTAAGTCCCATTTATATTATTATTCGGAGCTTTATGCTTTATTTTTGTGTTGTAGGTATTTGGAGGATTTGATACAAAAAATGCAAAGTTGGAATATTAAATGGTGGGGAAAATGACGGGTCAGGACGTGTTTTGAAAATTAATACCCTCCAAGGACATACTAAGAATATTTGTTAATGAACAAAATGTCCTTAGCGGGTATTACTTATCAAAACACGTTCTTAGCCGTCATTTTCCCTAAATGGTGCTCGAAGATTGGACTATTCGAGTTTAATCTTATTAGCAATATGAAGTCTAACAGTTTAGCACTAATTGGCCAAGGAATGGAGGTTCACCGAAAGTAAATTAAAAGTTGGGCTTGGATTATTCTATTACAGGGTGGGTCCAATAGTTAAATGGTGGACCAAGGCCAGGCCTAGTGACTGATATCTCACAAGGGCTTGTACAAGTGAAGTCGGCAGCAGCAACTTTAAAAGGAAGCTCCACAGACGGACGACGGGGTGGAGAAAAAGAGAAAAGTAAAAGCTGCGCACGAGGAGGACGACTTTATTCCCACGGACGAAACAAAGAGAGATGCGGCGGTGATATCTTCTTGGATTCCCACGCACAGAAAAAAAGACTACAAACAGGGCTGCCGAAAGTAACAAACAAAGGGGCTGCCGAGTGTCGTTATTTTGGGTTTGATTTTTCTTTCAAGCAGCTTTTCTGTTTTTCTCTTACGTAGTTTTGTTTTTGAGTTTTTCTTTTCAAGTTTTTTTTTGTGCTTTATTCAATTGCTTGCACTCTAGTAACTAGTTTTAATTTATGTTTTCAATAAAAATTATTCGCTGGTATTTGATTCGTTGATATTTTTCTGTTTATTTTTCATTTTGCGCAATAGAAGCATGTTTGAAGGTAGGGTTTTTTTAATGTTATGCGCAATGTTGAGTGAGTAGTTGTCGAGTAGGGTCGCGGGGTGATTAGCATACCGTGACCGGATTGGATGCATTCTGCTCCTATTTCGAAATAAAGAATGTTTAAAAAATAATTTTAGATTGGTAAAATACTTCCCGTAGACGAACCTGGGTATTGTCGGAGCTCATGTGAACGGGGGAATGGGGGTCCAAAACTCATTCTTCACTACGCATGGGTAAACGGCGACTGACCGTAAGGGTTCGCATCTTGCGGGGTATCTTTTTCAGTCTAAAATCAAACGTTTTAAAGAACACCGATTGGACAGATGAGTACGGGCCGGTTGCGAATACTACGAACCCTACGACCATACCTTTCTTTTAATTATAAGTACAATCAATTTATAGATTTTAGTTAATCTCAATCAATTGTCAAGGGGTGGCTACCTAAGAGCCCGTTAAATTAGTTAAACATGAATTTTTAGTCAGCACACATCACCGTCTCTGTATATTCGACTCCGATCTTACCAATATTGTGCTACATCGGTCTCCACCCTACGCTTTAAACAACCCATTAATTTAGAACTAGAAATTCGTCAAGCAAGCTCCATAGATGACAGTTTCAAAACTGTCATATTTCACGTTTAACAACACTTTTAAACTGTCATCTTTTACAATTATTATAGTAGTGTCCTAGCTCTTAATCCACCACGGCGGTTGCCTTATTATTTTTTCGTACAAATGTCAAATAACTGGCTCAAATAGTACTTTGCCAATATGAAAATCAATAGTTGCAGGAGAAAAATAGGCAGCATAATAGTAAGACTTTGCCACTGCAAGAAAGGTTTGCTTGATAACAGGGTCGATGTCATCATCTGAGGAAGCACAAAGTACTATTTGCACTAGTTCTTGCATGTCTGATTCGATCTGGAGGGTTGTATTGAACTCGTCATTGTCATGAATCTGCTCACATAAACAGAACAAAATAATAACAATCAAATAAACAATCGCTAGCTGATGCATGCACCCAACTATTTGAGAAATTTTTTTATGTTTTCAGTTAGAACTTAGGTTAATTTCTGGGCTCTCGTGGGCTTTTGGTTTTCTATCCTGAATGATGCTTCTTTGGTTTCCTGAATTTGATCGTCTAGTTTAATAGTATTCTTTTCCATTTGACCTAAAAAAAAATATACTCCGTATTTGCCTAGTTATCTTGTACAAGTCTTAGGATATTTAAAAATTCAAATTACTTTTGTATTTTGTTGTATTTTTTTTTTTTGGTTCCAAAATTTTGAGCTTTAATATAAACACAACATTGTAATGGTAGGATCACGGTGTATTTTGATGAATTCTGTTGATATTTTGAGGAATCAATAGATCATTTGGTGCCTTGAATCATGTATCCCAGTAACAGGTTTTTGAATAAGGTTTTCCTCCTATGTTCACTATAGAGTCCACAAATCCAAAAATCTAGTTTCGTTTCTTGTTTATACGTAATGACTGATGAATGGATAAAGAAATGATAATCAAGTAGACGATTTGAACGAATGATTTTATTTGTTTCTGTCGACCACTATATGATGTTAGTATGTTGCATACGTAGTTGTTGAACTAACTAAAAAGTCCAATATTCGATTATAACTTGATTAATAATTCTACCTTGTTGCGTGACGGTTTTTGGTACTGCAATTGCAAGAGTTGGTAACAGACTTCATTGGTCACATCTGAGAGATGCTTGTGCCGAGGGTGGAAGAGTTGTGATAGCTGCTCAGGTGCTCCACAAGCGGCGCATAAGTTTATAACGCGCACTACTAGTTCTGCTTCTCTTCTGTGCATGTCACCTTCATCTTGCCATGTCAGTATCCACATCTCCCACTTTACCCAGCAATAGAAAAGGGAGGGGGGGAAAGCTAGGTTACTTATGGTTCAAACTTTGCGCAGATGAGAAGCAATTTGATAAGGTAGACAAGAAATGACATGAAAGAGAGAAATTCTGTGTTATGGAGTAGTATTACTATATATAAGACTTACAGCCTGATGTAAGTTGTCGCGAATGTGTTCACCGTGGGTTAGTTGTGCGTCAACTAAGAGTTGATTTAGCGTTCTTAGTAGTATCGGGACAAGTCTTTGTCCCAGTATTGTTTCCTTGTGCCTGTAAAGTACAAAACTAAAGATTAGCTTATATATATCCACATGCACCAATGTTTTTAACATTTCATGTTCTTGAATGACTCAGTACCATGTTTGATCCAATCTACATAGTATCCGTGAATACCAACTACTATTATAGAGACTCCTACTTGTTTTTAGCAGTACAGAGATGACTTCGTACTTACCACATGTTATTCGCAGAGTCTTCATTACTTCCAATCTTTTTGAATTCACGAAGAAATGATCTTCGATGCTCAATAGAGTTTCCCTCATTTTCAAAATAAGATACAATTGTTTCCATTACGATCTTCGTTTTAGTCCATGTGAGTCGTTCTTTGGACTTCTCTGGTTCAAATATACTTACAGTGGCCAAATAATATGCAAAAAGAAAATTCTTTTCGCACGTGCCAAACTCTCCAAGATTGCATTCTGCGTACCATCTGTACAAAGTATATATCTTTAATAACTTTGGTCACAAAGGATATCAATGTTCCAACTATGCAACAAATTAAAATTGTGGAAACAAGGGGATAGGATCATACTTTTGAATGGCATCCCATTCCAGCAAATGCAGTGCTTGGCAGTTTTTATAGTCCAATTTTGCAAGCTCCAAATATTTGTTGTTGTTAACGTTAGGCACCCTATGGGAAAATGGCACACCAAAAAAATCACTCATTCAAACAAACCGGTTTTTGTTTCTTCATCAACCGTAAGTGAAAAGTAATTACCTGTACAAGGTCTTGCCAATCCAGACATCATCTGCACCACCATATTGGTCCAAGTAGAACCTCGTTTCCACCCGAGGTAAGCTGGCATACCATGGCACGTCCAAAGCATATCCCACCTGATATAAGATCGATCACGAATTTTTTGTACAAAATAACTTTTCCCTTACATAGTGTTGTGTACGGAAAAAAAATCACATTGGTGTTTCTTTCGACCTCATGTATCGAACGGGTATAACGCTAGTTGATAAACAGAGTGCAAGTATCAAAATCACATTCGTACCTCACCGGGTAAGTCCTTGGCTATTATCCATTTATCTAGGAACTTGTTGCTGGCTTGTTTCTCTCTCAAGAACTTGGATGTGAATTTCTGGGCATCGTCAAGGATTTTTTTCTTCTGGAAATAGAATCTGAGAAGCCCTATACAGGTTATACATTGGAGTTACTCCCTCAGTTGACTGCCCAGTAAGGCAGAAGAACTCCCCATCCTTCTCGAAATGCCGAAACACATCTGCCGAGGAAAGAAAGAGAGATCCAAATCCAATAGTTATAACTTAATTACTCCGGTCTATCTGGTTTGAGATCTCTACAAATTCCCTTATTTTGGATCCTCTGTTGTAATTAGTTAATTAAAGATTTTTAAAAATTGAGAAAAAGGACTTTTTGAGAAGCCAAGCACTAAACTTACCAACAGAAACTTGGTAGCCGTGTAGTCGTAAAAGCCTAAAAACCATGGCTGTGTCGTCTACGTCATGAATGGTAGAATTGCTCGCTGCAAAAACTCCTTGCTCGGTCCAAGATCTGAATTTTAACTTAGTCATTGATTGTTCTAAACTTTCACATGTAATTTGACTACATAAGTTGATTTTAAATATACCTATAGACGTAATCCAAACATTCTGTAACCTCCAACTGAAAATACCGGGAAATTCCAAGGTGTTGGAGCCTGTCAACAGCCCATAGGCGCTCAAATATGTCCGTGGGGTAAACATTGGGAACTGAATATTGAGAAAAACAGGGGCTAGATAACTTTAGAGCAGTAAAACCTCAAATTAAAGCAAGTTTATAACACAATACTTGTCAACATTTTGGACAACATGTCATGTGTTAAACACCCACATAAAAAACAATGTGTGGTCCTTGTGTACCAGATTCACTGGTTTGAGAGGGTGGTGGTCCAGGGTTGATCATTCGATCATGTTTTTTTTTTTTTTTCCCGGTAAAGATCATTTGATCATGTTGTTAATTAGCAATGTCGATTCAAGTTAATTGAGCTCGATTGGGTGAGCCCACATCGCCTGCCTGTAGTACTACTGCAAAGTGGTATATATAATGATCACTTAATTACCTCCCCCGTTGAATGTTTCAACAGTTGTGCTAAGATATCTCAAGCAATTTTCATCTTTAGTCTGCATTAATGCGAACGCGGTGGAAGATGGAGAAGTGAAGAATGATCCATCTGGAAGCTGAAACTTAAGTAGCTTTTCCCAATCCAGGTCTTGGTCTTGCAGTCCTTCCAGGCTATAGAGCAGTAGTGTGGGCACCCTGTGCATCATGTCCTTTGGTATCCTGTATATATATTAATTGCACAAACCAAATAATCACATATTACTTGTGTGAATTCCAAAACAGGATCACCAAAATGGTCGAAATTAGTAATAGACATTCCATATACTCTCTTCTTACAAGTATCCAAATCTTCATCATTAAAAACATCACCAACCCCGCCATCTTTGCAACGGCTCTGCCTGGTATAATGTAATTTGAATTGGTTGCCTTTTATAATTAGTTGTATAATGTGTCAACAAGTCAAGACGAGTTAGTGAGTCAAACTGGGGTTAATCAGTTAAACTAGAGATTAACTAGTTTGTTATTAGTTAGTTTGTTATTAGTTAAGCTTGATGAGCTGGCAAGTTTGTAAGTCGGTGTACTAGGGCTTTATATACTTGTTTTCTCTTCCTTCTATTATAATCAAGAAAGCACAGACTGTAATTCATCAATTCAAGAAATGAAAAACCTAGATTCTGCTGATTTTTTGTGAGAAGTTGTCATGGTATCAGAGCCTATCAAGACGCAAGTCCGAGCTTTGGTTCTAATCCGCTTCTAGGTCTACATCATCTTCTTCAATTCTTCTTCGTCAATTACTGGCTTGATCAACAATGGCGAGTTCTGCAAATTCTACGAGTTCTGCAAGTTCTTCTACTGAGTACTTACCTCCATCTCTTTCATTTCTGATCGCAAATTTTCAGTCATTCATTACTATCAAATTAGACTCGTCGAACTATTTTGCTTGGAAAATTCAAGTTGAGAATGCCTTGCGCGCTAATTCGTTGTTCGATTATGCCGATGGATCTGTTCAAGTTCCTTCGTCTGAAATTCAAGATACTTCTGGAAACAGAATCACTAATCCTGCTTATGTGCGATGGGAAATCATAGATCGGATGTTAATGTCTTGTATTATCGCTACAGTAACCCCTTCTATTTTACCACATATCGTTGGATCTCATCGTACTTGTGAAGTCTGGTCTAAATTGGAAGAGAAATATAGTAGTCTATCGCGAACACATGTTCATGACCTCAGATGTAGAATCTATAGCCTGAAAAAGACTACATCTATGGAGCAGTATCTTGATTCTATCAAAGTCCTTATTCAAAGGCTAGAGTCCTCTGGATCACACATGGATGATGAAGAGCTTGTTTTCCATACCCTAAGGGGGCTACCTAATAGCGAATATCGATCCTTTAAACAAGCCGTGAGAACTCGTCTTGCGACCTCACCCCTTACATTCTGTGGTCTTGTTTCAATGTTAATGGCTGAAGACTTGTATTTAGATACAGAACAAGAAGAAACTTCCACCATACTTGTCGCTCAACACAATGGTGTTTCTTCAACTACAGCACCATCATCTTCAAACTCTTCTGGTTTGATGCCCATGCAACCTGTGCAACCTGTTATGCAAATGCAACCTACGCAACCTGTTATACAATCTGCTTCTGTTCCACAGCCATCTCAGTTCCAGTTTCCTGTTCAATTTGGTAATCAAGCTCCTCAGTTTGGGCCTGGAAATTCACAGATGTCTGGTTTTGCTTCTCACAATTATGGAGGAAACAGGAATAACAGGAATTCCTATTATGGAAATCGTTTCAGAGGTTCTCAGTTTGCTAGAAACAGTTTTCCTAATGATTTCCCCTTTCCATTTGACGGCTGTCAGATTTGTGGCAAAACTAATCATCAAACTTACAGCTGTTATTACAGACAGAATTTGGGGTATAGACCACCGCATTTTGGTCCTCAACTTGGTTCACAGTTTGGTTCAGGGTCACAGTTTGGCTCTCCATTTGGATCTCAGTTTGGTCAGAATGGCATGCCACAAGCTTCAGGGTTTATACCACCAAGACCACAGGCTTTGATGCTCACTTCTGATTCTTTTAATCCCTACCATCAAGGGTATCCACAGCAACCACAGTTCTCTTCTCTAAATTTGCAGCAGAATCCTTACTTTGCTCCTTTTCAGCATAGTAGTTCTTCTAATGCCCCTACTGGTTTGTATCCTACTGCTCAGAACTTTGGACCACCTTCTGGCTCTTATACTCCATCTACCTCTACACAGACAGTCAATACCAACAGTATGCCTTGGTTCTTTGATTCTGGTGCAACCACTCATGTTACCAGGGATGTGAATCAGATTTCTGTGCCATCTTGTGCTCCTACAACTACAGTTACAGTGGGAAATGGACAGGCAGTGCCTGTGTCCAACTCAGGTAAAGGATTGCTTCCAACACCTCACCAGTCTTTCATTCTCAATCATATATTACATGTTCCCAAAATCTCTCATAACCTATTGTCAGTCCATCAATTTGCTCTAGATAATCACTGTCGCATAACTTTCGATTCTTCTGGATATATTGTTCAGGACAAGTTGACCAATCAAGTGGTACTTCAGGGGCCTTGCCACCAGGGTCTCTATCCCCTTCTTCCTTCTTCTAAAGCCACACATGGTGCCACAGCCCTAATCAGTACCACTCCTTCTGCTGAATTGTGGCACAGGCGTCTAGGTCATCCTCACTCTACTTTGCTTCAGCACTTGGCAAATAAATACAGTTTACCTGTTCATTCTGTACCTAGTCTAGATTGCTATGCATGTCATAAGGCCAAGAGCCATAAACTCCCCTTTCCAATCTCCACTACTCACACAACCACACCCTTTGAACTCATTCATATGGATGTTTGGGGTCCTTCCCCTGTTGCTTCTTTTTCTGGTTTCAGGTACTATTTGTTGCTAATAGATGATTTCACTAGATATTGTTGGTTGTTTCCTTTACGATTCAAGAGTGATGTTTCATCTCATGTTAAAGCATTTCAAGTGTTTGTTTCAAATCAATTTAACTACTCCATTAAGACTTTTAGGTCTGATCGAGGAGGTGAATTCCTCAATAAAATAATGACATATTTCTTCTCTCAGTTTGGTATTTGTCATCAAACAACTTGCCCTCATACTCCTCAACAGAATGGTCTTGTTGAAAGGAAGCATGCTCATATCATTGAAACAGCTATTGCTCTCCATCAACAAGCTAGACTTCCTATTACTTTCTGGCTTGAGGCCATTTCTACTGCTCTGTATCTCATTAATAGGTTGCCACATTCCTCTCTTCAGTTTAATGTCCCTTTTCATAAACTCTATAACACTGCACCTGACTACATGAGTCTCAAACCTTTTGGTTGTTGCTGTTTTCCCTGGCTTAGACCATACACATCTAACAAACTTGAACCAAGATCAACCCCATGTGTCTTTCTGGGTTATTGTGCTCGCACTAAAGGTTACAGGTGTCTAGACCCTACTACTAACAAGGTCTATGTGTCTCGACATGTCAAGTTTATTGAACATGACTTCCCTTATCCCACTCTCATCTCTTCTTCTTCTCCATCTTCCTCCTCTCCTCCTGTAGTATCTCCACATTTTATTCTACCTACTTCTTGTCCCATCATACCCCAGTCTACCATGGTTTTTCCTACTCCAACTTCACTTCCTGTGTCTTCTGTCATATCTTCTCCTTCTGCTTCCATTTTCCCCCCTAATGCTGCTCTACCTAACTTCTCTCCACCTACTCCTCCTGTGTCTTCTGTTGTTCAACCTCCTCCTCTTCCTCATTGTCCAGGTCATTCAATGATTACTAGGTCAAAAAATGGTATCTCAGTTCCAAAGATTCCTTTTTCATTATTAGTTCATACTCCACCTTCTACTGAACCTAATTCTTTTAAGGAAGCAATGAATTTTCCTGAGTGGAGACATGCAATGTCTGACGAATACAAAGCCTTAATGTCTCAAGGTACATGGACCCTTGTTCCTCTCCCACCTGGTGCTCCAGTTATAGGGTGCAAATGGATTTTCAAAATAAAACATAATCCAGATGGTTCTGTTGCAAGATACAAAGCTCGATTAGTTGCTCAAGGGTTTCAACAAACTGCAGGGGTGGATTATTCTGAGACTTTTAGCCCTGTTATAAAACAACCTACAGTCAGAGTAGTTCTTTCCTTGGCCTTGCAGTTTGGTTGGCTCATTAAGCAGCTGGATATATCCAATGC
>BPLS01024496.1:0-24650 GCA_019656275.1 Rhododendron kiyosumense | reverse complement strand
TACGCCCATGATCAATTCCATTGGCATCTGACGGGCAGGATCCCGAGCTCAGAGCAGGAGGAGGAGCAGATGGCAAGGGCCTACTTGCTGTACTTGTTCGGGGCCTCACTGTACCCCAACAAGCGGTCCACGGTGCACGCGGCCTACTTGCCGGCCTTGTTTGACTTGCGCAGAGCGGCGAGGTACGACTGGGGAGGTGCAGCTCTTGGGACGTGCTACAGCTTCATGGGAGAGTTCTCTCGGCGGAAGAAGGCGATTGCCGGCTACTGGAGGGTGTGGGAGGTAAGAAACCACGCCTATGAACCCTTATTTTCCAAGTAACTTCCTTTCTTTCGAATTGTAACTGCCGTACTGATGCGTTGACTGTTTGAACTTGCAGCTATGGGCTTACGAGGTGCTGAAGATGTACCCTCCGGAGAATACTTGCCCGGACTTGAAGATGCTTCCCCGTGCTCTGATATGGGGACCACCGCATAGGGGCAAGAAGGCGGCGAGAGGTAGCCTCCAGGCCTTCCGAGCGTACCTCGACGAGCTGTCGGGTACCCAGGTAAAACTTGAACTTTCTACTGCCTACTATCACCTTTGAATTGCTTTAATGCTGTCGCTGACCGATTGCTCGTTGCTTGTCCGCTGAACATTTGCAGGTGGAGTGGGATCCTTGGAGGTCCGCGGAGGCTGAGCCGGAGTACCTTTCCCGGAGCAGAGGGGTAGCTGCGAGCCGAGTGCTGTTGGAGTCGATCTTTGGATGGCAGTGGTACTTAGGGGACCGGGTGACACGGCAGTCACTTGGGGCTTCGGAGTTCGTCGTGCCCGGTCTACTTCCTCCTCGTGCTTCACACACGGACCAGTACACGCTGGCTGAGCTGCAGCGCTTCACTGTCCCGGCGGGTCTTGTTGCTTTCTTGCGGCCCGGGCGCGACTATGCTGTCTATCGGAGGCAATACTTGGCGGGGCCACTCGGAGTAGTTGAGCATGGAGCCGTGGAGGCTGAGGCTAGAGCTGCTGGAGAGGAGAGGCGTGGACAGGGCAGCAGGACTGCCCGTCCGAGGGAGAGGAGTGAGTCTGCTAGGGCGACGGGACTTCCTCAGCTTTCTTGGACGCTGGCTGTGCGGGACGCTCAGGGAGAGGAGGCCACTCTGCAGTTCGAGCCGGCTAGGAGAGAGCCCGACGAGATCACAGGACCGGTACGATACTTAGCATCCCCTGTACTTTCCTTACTTTGACTTGCATATGTATAGTTGTCTTGCAAACTGACTTGATTGCTTGTTATTTGTAAACAGGCTCCCATGACGTGGGTACGAGAGGCGGTGCGCCTGATGAAGGCCATGGAGAAGGAGTTCCACAGGATTGCCAGCGGTGCCCAGCTGCGGCTGCACTATCCACCTCCAGCTTCAGTTCCTACCGTGCGGCCTCAGGTATGACTCTGGAACTTTTATAGAACAAATGCCCTGTTTTCATATTTTCAATATATATATGCAAAATGTACGCAATTATTGACAAGTTAAATGCAATGCAGGGGCAGGCTAGGGCGGCTCCTAGGAGGAAGAGCGCGAGGCCACCTCCTCAGAAGAAGATAGCGCCGAGCTCTTCCCGGCCAGCGGCGAGTACTCAGAGGGGAGTACGGATTGCGCCTTCTAGCGAGGATCTCCCATTCCGCCGGGAGCTGAGGAAGAGACCTGCAGAGAAGAGGCCTGCTGAGGGGCCTTCGCAAAAGAGAAGGAGAGAGGAAGAGGAAGCAGATGAAGAAGAGGAGAGCACGTCTCTCAGCAGCGGCTCCGACTCCGCAGGTGATCCCCGGTTCCGGATAGACCCGCGCGAGCTGGTAGAGAGCGAGGAGGAAGAGGACGACGAGGACCTTTTTGACGACTGAGGGCTATCACTGAGCCTTAGTCTATTTTGCTGTTTTGCTTATCGACTTTGATACTTAGATGCTTTGGATTTTGGATATGAGGCCTGCGTGCCTGTTGATCCTTGGGCGAGTGTGCCCTGATACTTTTGAGTTTGCTTGGGCCGGTGCGCCGCTTTGATACATTTCCACACTTTGCTTTGATATAGTAGTAATAATATCTGCATTTCCTGTTCGTCGACTCATTATTGGATTTTGTGCTTTAAGAAAGCGAACGAACCGTCCCCTAATATCTAACATGCATTGATGATGGTTCTGAATCGACACGGACACTCGCACATGCGCACAAAAGATGTAGCTCGAATAAAAATGGATGGAAATGCCCTAGGATACGAGATACACCCCAGACACGCGGAGGATACGGGAAGATAGGCGTTAATAGACCAAAATCCGTATTTCTCCAAAACGGAAGGAACTGACACTTTTGAGAGACTCCATAGACGTACAAAGACCTGTACGAACCGCCAAAATGGATAAAAATACTTCGGCATACGGCGAAAATCGATAAAAAGCTAAAAATGTCGCAAAAACGGACATAAGACGCAAAAGATGACTCGATATGGTCCCGGACTGAAGCCGACACCCCCGTGCAGTCACATAAGGCCTATGTGACATGTACGGTATAACAAAACTTGGCGAGACCCTTGAAAACGAGATTCGGCACTCCGTACCCTTGATTTGAGCTTGAAACGGGCCTCCGGGGGTCCAAAATCTTCGATGGGCGCGGCTTTTGAGTTCCGATGCTTTACCGCAGTCTCAAATGATGTTTAAGACTTGGGGGAACCAAGAAATGGGCAAAGCAACCCTCGGGACGAAAAACGAACATGCGAAGGCAGTAGCTGCTGAGAACTGTTTTCTGGTTTACCAACCTGGCGTACGCCAAGGCTTTTGCTCCGTACGCCAATAACGAAGAAACCCTGTGTACGCCAATTACAAGGTGGCGTACGCCAAAATCCTGAGAGTCAGATCCACTTGCACTGACCAACCGTCCTTTTCCAGGGGGAGTTTGTTTTTATCCCTACACGGTCTTCACACGGTCTCTGAAGGCTCAGGGAGGCAGGGTACTTTGATGGGATGCTCCCTTGGGGGCTAGTCACTTGGCTCCATGCTTTATGCGAAATGCAACGGTGACTTGAGAGCCTATAAAGCTGGGATGCCCACTTCAGGGTATTTACAGCACCAATTACCCACTTTCTTCAGTATAAATTCAGCTTTGCCCATGGATAACCCTCTCCCAACACTGATCAGGCCCTGGCTAGTGTCCTTTCTAAGCGTCGATTGGCTCAATTTTCAATACCACGGGCTTTCCTCGTTCCGCTTTCTTCGACATGTGCCTATCCGACCGGCGCTGTTGTGGGCCGCCCTGAGATTCTGGGACCCGGATGTGCATGTCTTCCGCTTTGGTGATGATGAGATGTGCCCGACCGTGGAGGAGTTTCAAGCGTATCTCCGCACCTATGCGTCCTCGACGCTCGTCGTTCCTCCCTACCAAGAGAGCATGCCGAAGCTATTGGCTAGCTCGCTCGGTATCCCCCGAGGCTTGGCTAACACAATCCTGGAAGGCGGGCAGGTGAACATTTTCCGGCTAGTTGAGATGTACAGTCCGGCTGTCAACTTGGATAGCCCGGGCAGCGAGGAAATTCAAGCGCGCCGGCGCTTTGCTCTAGTCATTTGCCTGCTCGCGGCCTACTTGCTCGTCCCGGCCGACGGGCGGGTCAGTACTTTGCTTGTGAGCGTGGCCGCTCAGATGGGGGCGCGCAGAAACGTGATCCCTTTGGTCCTGGCGGAGACACTCTTGGGCTTGGATTTGGTGAGCACAGGCCAGTCGGCTGTGTTCAGCGGGAGCCCGCTCTTGCTTCAGGTAAACTCACTCAGCTCACCTTTTTCTGGTTTATCGCACATTCTCGTTTTACCTCGACACTCGGCTCAGGCTACTTCTTAGCTTCTCACTTGTTTTGTCGCTCAGGCTTTATCTGACTCCTTACTTGTTTTGTCACTCATGCAGCTGTGGCTATCGGACAAACTGAGTCTGTTGCATCCACCGGCGGCGGGCTGGAACTTGTTTCCAAAACGGGTTCATCAGAGAGAGATGCGGTATCCTGACTTGGATGTGGAGGGCTGGTACGAATTCATGCAGGAGATGCAGCCCAATGAAATTGCTTGGAGGTGTCCTTGGCTGGACCTTCTGGACATGGCCATCCATTCCGATGGTTTCGACAGGATGGTCATTGCGGGGCTGACCAGCTTCACCTTCTATATCCCTGGGCGGATCCTTCGCCAACTGGGCGCTTCGCAGGAAAATGTCCAAATTAGCGTCGGGGGCTTTCGTCTTCCCAATTTCAATGCTCAGACGCTGGGCGGTTATCAGAGGCGCTGGGGCCTGAGGATTCTCCAGGCGGAGATGCCAGCTTTCGACCCTCGATTAAAGAATCGCTATAGACGATGGTTGAGAGCAGATGTGCATGCAAGAGCAAATATTGACTGACTTCAAACCACTTTGCTGTATTTAGAATAAACTGTGAGCCGTTAGGCTTCTCAAGCATTTCGTTCTGTTTTTCATGCTTCATTTCTCTTAAGACTTTTATGCTCAGCTTGTTTATTAGACGTAGTAATTTTGCAAAATAAAGTTGAAAGATGAAGGGTTTTCCCCTTTTGAACTTTGAACTGTCTCGGCCCTGGTAGAGAAACCCAAAATGTCAGACCATGGATCAGCTTGATAGGATATGACCGGGTCTCATTGAGAGACTGCCTACGTATCCCTTTGCAGGGAATCAGGTCAGAACGTAGTTCAGGCAAAGGTTCGCTCGTGTATTTTGCCTCTCCTTTTACGCTCTAACTTTTGCCTAGAACCGCCTTAACAGGTTTTCGGTCTAGCGAGCTCTTGATTTTGCCTATTTATTTTTTGCCTAGACCGCCCCCTTGGGTTTTCGGTCTACCAGGCTGCTCTAACTTTTGCTTGGAATCGCCCACCCTTGTGGTTTTCGATCCAACGAGCATCTCTCAGGGATAGTAACGCTTGAGCTGATCCAGGTTGACCAAAGTACTGAACTCGTTGCCGTCGAGGTCGATGAGCCTAGCAGCACCCCCGGACAAGATGGTCTTGATGATGTACGGCCCAGAGCGCTTCGGCCTGAATTTCCCACGGGGATCGAATACTGGAGCCCGGATCTCCTTAGTAACCATGTCGCCTTCGACCAACCCTCTCGACTTGACTTTCTTGTTGAACGCACGGGCAATTCGACGCTGATACCCCTGAACATGATACAGTGCCCGGAGCCTTCTCTCGTCAAACAGCATCAGCTCGACAAATCTGCCACTCAGCCATTCAGCCTCCTCGAGACCACTTTCAGCCATGATCCTCAGAGACGGAATTTCGAGCTCGACAGGGAGGACCGCCTCCATTCCATAAACCAAGGAAAACGGGGTTGCACCTGTGGAAGTGCGGATCGAAGTACGGTACCCCCAGAGGGCCAATGGTAACAGCTCGTGCCAATCCCTTGCAGACTCAGCAGTCTTCTTAATGATCATTTCGACATTCTTATTCGCTGCTTCGACTGCTCCGTTCGTTTGCGGACGATAGGTCGTGGAGTGATGGATCTCGATCTTGAATTCTTCGAAAAGTTCCAGGACTCTACCCTTGAAATGACTCCCATTATCTGAGACGAAAGCCTGAGGCACGCCGTACCGGTAGATGATGTTCTTTCGAATAAACTGCGCGACTTGAACAGTTGTCAGAGTCTTGTAAGATTCGGCCTCAACCCACTTGGTGAAGTAGTCGATGGCTACCAATATGAACTTGTGGCCGTTTGAAGCGGAGGGCCTGATCATCCCGATGACGTCGATTCCCCATACTGAGAAAGGCCAAGGCGAAGTCATGCCGTATAGCTCGGATGGAGGAACATGCTGCAAGTTCGCGTGAATCTGACACTTGTAGCAGCGCCGTACGTAGTCAATGCACTGTGATTCCATCGTGGACCAATAATAACCCTGCCTGAGAATTTTCCTTGCGAGCATGACGCCGCTCATGTGAGGACCGCAGACTCCTTCGTGAATCTCCTCCATTATCCTTGTAGCTTCGGTGCCGTTCACACACAGCTTGTGCATCCCGCAGTGAGACCTTCGATACAATTTTCCCCCGCAGATGATGTACTGGGCAGCCAAACGCTGCAGAGCGATTCGATCCTTCTTAGTAGCCCCAGCGGGAAACTCTCCGCGCTCCACAAAGTTCCAGATGTCATGATACCAGGGTAGGCCATCATCGACATCATCGATGGCGTTGACGTATTCATAAGCGGGCAGGTCCCTCTGCTCAATCACAATCGGTCGCATCTTGACCCCTATCGGTAGTTCGATCATTGAAGCCAAAGTCGCCAAGGCGTCGGCGAACTGATTCCTCAAGCGGGGAACATGGGTGAAAGTTACCCTATTGAAGCGAGGAATCAGTTCCTCCAAGTCTTGGTGATAAGGCTTCAGCTTTTCCTCACGGACCTTCCACTCTCCGTTAGCTTGGGAAATCACCAAGTTTGAGTCTCCGATAACCTCGAGCTTTTCGACTCCCAGTGCAATTGCTGCTTCCATTCCCACGATGCAGGCCTCATACTCAGCTTGATTGTTAGTAACGTCGAAATTCAGCTTGAAAGCGAGCGGAATATGAGCACCAGCGGGCGTGATCAACAACACCCCGATTCCAAATCCCTTCTGGTTGGCAGCCCCATCGAAGTAAAGCGTCCAAACTTCCTCGACCACAGTTAACACGTCCTCGTCTGGGAAAGTGAAATCCACATCCTCGGGTCCTTCCACCGGATGATCAGCCAGAAATTCTGCCACAGCACGGCCCTTTACTGATTTTCTTGTAACATACTGGAGATCGAACTCAGCTAACAGAAGCAACCAACGTGCTAGCTTATGGGTGAGCGCTGGCTTCTCAAACAGATACTTGATTGGATCCATCCGAGAAATCAACTTCACCGAATAGGCTAGCATGTAGTGTCTAAGTCTCTTAGTGACCCAGACTAGTGCCCAACACGTCTTCTCCAGAGAGGTATATCGCTCTTCGCTGTCAGACATCTTCTTGCTCAGATAGTAGATGGCTCTTTCGGCCCTGTTTTCCCCTTCTTGTGCTAGAAAACAACCCATAGAAGTCGGAGTCACAGACAAGTATAGAATTAACGGTCGACCCGGAGTCGGCGGCATCAGCACTGGCGGATTCTGCAGGTATGCCTTGATTGCTTCGAAAGCAGCTTGGCACTTTTCTGTCCATTCAAACGGGACGTCCTTCTTGAGCAAACGGAACAGCGGCTCGCAAGTTAGGGTCAGCTTGGCGATGAATCTACTGATGAACTGCACCTTTCCTAGGAAACTTCGAACGCCCTTTTCAGTCTGCGGAGGCTCCATTTCGAGAATTGCCTTGATCTTGGACGGGTCCACTTCAATCCCTCTCTTGGTGATCAGAAATCCCAACATCCTGCCTGCTGTGACCCCAAATGTACACTTCTGCGGGTTGAGGCGCACATTGTACTTGCGAAGCCTTTCAAGAAACTGCCTGAGTGCAGGAATATAGTCGTCCTCCTCCTTGGCCTTCACAATCATATCATCGACGTATACTTCGACTATCTTGTGGATGAAGTCATGAAGCAAGGTCGTCTGAGCCCTTTGAAAAGTGGGACCGGCGTTCTTTAGGCCAAACGGCATCTTGACATAGCAGTAAGTTCCCCATTCAGTGATGAACGCTGTTTTCTCTTGATCCTCTGGAGCCATGAAAATCTGATTGTATCCTGCGAAACCGTCGACGAACGAAAGCAAAGCATGCCCCGCCGTGTTGTCCACAAGCACATCAATGTGAGGCAAGGGAAAACTGTCTTTGGGGCTTGCTTTGTTCAAGTCCCTGAAGTCGACACAGACCCGGATCCTTCCGTCCTTTTTGGGTACGGGCACGATGTTAGCAATCCATTGGGGATATTCAGCCACCCTCAGAAATCCTGCGTCAATCTGCTTGGTGACCTCTTCCTTGATCTTCTGAACCCAATCCGGCCTCATTCTGCGAAGCTTCTGTTTGACGGGGACAGCCCCTGGTAGCAAAGGAATTCTGTGCTGGACGATTTCGGGGTCGATACCGGGCATGTCTGCGTGAGACCAGGCGAAAACCACGACAAAATCCTTGAGAGCTTCGATTGTGGCTGCATGGTTTGCGGGAGACAACGCGGAACCAATTTGCATCATGCGGGGATCATCCTCATCTTTCAAATTTATTGAAATTACTTCGTCTTTTAGAGGCTGAGCATGCCTTTCGTCTTCCCTTTCGATGAGGGAACGCAACTCGGCCGGGATGTTCCCGTCAAAGTCGATTCCTTCATCGTCGGGGTCGACACAGTTTACATAGAAATCAGCAAAGTAGTCGGAAGCAGGATCATGCATTTCATAAAACCCTGAGGGGTTGCCAAGTACAGTCGACTCGAACTCGAAGTAAAAGCTATGACGTGGAGGGCCGAGAGGCACAAACTCCGACTCAGAGCTAGACTTAGACTCGACAGACTCCGTGTCAGATTCAGATACATCATCAATGCATGTCAGACGGGGAGTAAAAATGCAATTATTAAGACTACCCTTTGCTTCGACGATGAGGGAGGTCGGATCGTTGAGAAGATCTGGAGAGTCGGGCCCAAGCATCAGCACTTCAGCCTCGTCTTCCTTGCCAACCAAACCCACTTGGGAGAACAGCACCTCTAGATCCCCCTGCTCAAAAGCAACCAACCAGTCAGCTCTTTCCTTGATTGCAACTAACTGCTTCTTGAACTCCTTCGCAGCTAGCTCCTCTTTCGCTATTTCCTCTTCGTCATCGGACCAAGTGTCGGCGGCGAAGATCTCAAAGCCCGGAAGCCAAGTCCTGGTCACTTGATCCCAAAACGGTTCAGCCTGCCCCAGATAAGCAATGCCTCCTCCTTCACGGACGAAATAGCTGTCGGGGTTACCATAAAGGGTCCGAGGTTTTCCCATGTCTTTCCCTAGTTTGGCTTTTTTGGTGGGGGGAGTGTACCCCAGGCCAAAGCGGCCTTCGGTAAAGGGAAAGATAGGGAACTCAGCGATCCCTTGCTGGTTGATCCCGAGCCCTAAACCAGGCATGAATGACATCTTCCTCATGATTTCGAGGGCAGCAGAGCTGATGATGAAGTCGTCATCCATGACAATAGCTAGGACTGAGCCGGAGGTGTCAAAAGCAAACCCTCCAAAGTCCGAGTCTTCTTCTCCGTGCATGATTCCTAGAACAGGGGTCCCATCATCCTTGAGCGGGCGGATCCCAGAGTCCCCGCAAATGGTCAAGGTTCCGGTCGGAAGCCCCAGCATGACTTTCTGATGGAGAGTTGACGGCACAGCCATGATGTCCGCCCTATGCAGCCACGGCCTTCCCAAAAGCAAGTTGAAAGTGGCAGGGATGTCCACTACATGGAATTCTACGTCCATTTCGAAACCCTCGGCATCAAGCTTCAGCATGAGAGTCCCCTCGACTACGCGGCGCGTGTTGTCGTAAGCCTTGACTGCTAGATTGGAAGGGGTGAGATCAGCCTTGGTGAGCCCCAAACGGTAAGCAACCCTCATTGGGCAGACGTTGATCGCGGACCCATTGTCGATCAGCACAGTCGGCACCCAGTGTCCCCTGCATTTGATAGTGATGTGCAGCGGGCGATTGTGAGCAGTTCCGTCGACGGGTAGATCCTTTTCGGTGAAGGTGACGGAGTGCTTGGACAGCAGTGGTAAAACCAGGGCAACCATGGCCTCGGGGGTAATATCGGTTGGCACGGTGAGGCGGGCTAGTGCTGAAGACAGCCTTTCTCGATGCTCCTTTGACGACGAAATCAAACCCCAGACAGAGACGGCGGCAGGGATCCTTTCTAACTGCTTCAGAATAGCATCCTCTTCGGGTACCCCGCTAGGAATGGCCGGAGCATTCTTTTGAGCAGAGGTAGCAGTGAGTCTTTGATCGTTGCCGGGATTGGACGAGCTCCCACCCGAAAGATTAGGCGGTTGGAAAACTCGGCCGCTCCTAGTGACGTTAGCAACCTCCCACCAAGGCGACGTGTCCACGAAATCCCAGAAGTCAGCAGGCACTTCCTCTAGCTTGCCTTTCCCCTTGTCGATCGATGCAATCTGGTCCGAAGCCGTAACCCATTCCAGATCACTCATGACTTGTGCCTCCCAAAAAGCCGGATCCTGCGCGGCAGCTTCCTCGAAAGGTGTCCCCGGATTAGTGACGAACGGTACATCCCAAAAGCCTGAGTCTACCAGAGCAGTGTTGACTGTCCAGATTTCCTCTCCCACTTGCATGTCGACTACTCTGTCATCCTTCCACAAGTCAGCTAGAAGAGGGTCCGCATTCAGGTTGACGATCTCATCAACATTCCACAGATCATCGGGTGGCGCGTTGAGAGTCATGATTGAACAGTCCTCACTCGGAGCCACCAAAGGACGTGGCTGGTCCACAGGGACGATGTTGAGAGTTGGCCCCACCACGAGGTCATACTCATGCACGGCGTCAGAGAGCGCATCAATCAAAGGTAGGAAGGCTCCTAGCCGGCGGGGCTCATCGGAAGCACTCTCCTTTTCGACGTAAAATTCCAAGTACTGCTCGCCCGCGTCGCTGTCAGTGTTGATCTCTCCCATGCATTGGAGCTCGACGGGTTGCACGAAGTCGGGTTCCACAGCCCACACATATTCTTTGTCCTCCTCCTCGGGCAAGACTGGCTCTGGCTGGTAGAAAAGCATGAACAGCGACAGGCCATCTAGCGGGTCGGCCCGTGCTGCAATCCATTCATCCTCCCACTGGTCTTGCTGTGCTTGATCGACCACGGGATCCTGAGGGAAACCCAAATGATACTGCTCCTCCCAGTCGAGAGCTAGCTCCTCCCACTCTCTGGCCTTGTCTTCCAAGTTCCAGCTGACAGCTAGCATATTGATACTGGCATCACCCGGGAAGGTCACAACAGGTTTGGGACAGGAGATTGGGGCTATATGGTCAGTGGGGTTGAATATGGTGGAGGTAGGTTGGATTATGGTGGAGGTGAGGTTGATTTGGTTGACTTGAGGGTGACCGCTGTGCTGCGGCATAGGGTTGGTAATTACATTGGGTTTCGGAGGGGTAGGAATGGTTCCGCTATCTACAAAATCTTGTATCGCATGACGGAGGCGATAGCAAGAGTCGGTGTAGTGACCAGGCATCTGGTGGTAGGCACAGAAAGCATTTGAGTTGTGGCTAGGGGATAAGTTTTGAGGTAATGGAGTTGGATCCAGCGGTTTGAGATGACCGGATTTGGTCAATCTTTCTAGCACTTGGGAGAGTGGAGCCTCAAATTTGGTGAAGTTCCGGGGTTGGTTGCGGTTTCGGGATTTCTGAGGAGTCTGGACTTGATTGATGTCGGCGATGTGGTGGGACTCTTGAGCGGTGCTGCTCCCGGCAGATGTGGCATTGGCATAGTTGCTGTTACTGAATAAGGCAGCGCTGCTCCCGGTGTAGGCACGGGTTTTGGCCTTTGACCCCGAGGAGGAAGGCGGAGGGTCGCTACGCGGCAGTACCCCAGTTTGGAGAGCTTCTTCAATGGCAAGGCCAGATTCAAAGAAGGTATCCCAATCGGCTCCTTGGACTAGCACCAGATTCTTGGCAAAGTCAGGCAACAGGTTACGGGAGATGATGCGGATCTGATCCTTCTCACTCGGCCGATCAGTCATGACTGCAACCTTAGTTCTCCAACGCTTGATGAATTCTGCAAAGGACTCCTTTGTAGTCATTTTGGTGGACTCCAACTCTCGAGTAGTCATCTTGAGCTGGGAGTTGTAGCTGTACTGAGTGAAGAAGGCTGCGCCTATGTCCTCCCATGTCTTGCGCTTGGAGACATCGAGGGATAGAAACCACTGAAAGGCCGGACCCGCCAAAGTTTGAGGGAACAGTTGGGACATTGCTTCCTCTTCGACCCCATGTAGCTTCATTGCACCATGGTAAGCTAGCAAGTGAGTTTTCGGGTCGCCCGTCCCGTCGAATTTTGCAAAATCGGGCATCTTGAACCTCTCCGGGAGTCGTGCATTTGGAAAGGGGCAGAGACGGTCCATGTCTAACCCTCCGGCGCTGATCCTTTCTGACTTGGCCACTGACTCTTCTAGTTTGGCCATTTTGGCAATTAAAGCGGCCATTTCGGGATTCACGGCAGGCTGCTCGGCCGGAATGTCCTCCCCAATTGGGCCTTCGCGCTCTCGCCCTTCACCCTCTATTCTTGCAGCTGGCAGCCTCTCGTTGATGAGAGCTTGAAGATTAGTCATAGCAGTGTCAGCCTGGTCGGCCCTTTGCTGCATGATGGCGATATTGTGCTGGAGATCGGCTAGAATTGTGGTGAGATTCGGAGGTGGAACGTCGGCCATGTCTAGGATTTCGGTTTTGACCGGCTTTGGAGTTGCAGGAGGAGATGGAGAGGATGGAGGAGATTCGTGCGGAGTGGTCGGCGGCGAATCCTCCCTTGACAGAGTGCAGAACTGAGCTTCCGTTATGCCGAGCAGAAAGGCAAACCCCAAAACAGACCCTCAAGCAGACCCGACGGACATTCCCAAGCAGGTTTGGCTCTTGATTTCGAAACTCCCCATAGTTCAGCTAAACAGCAAAATAGACGAGCTCAATGATAGCCTGCAACAGTTTATTTTGAAAGATTTGAAAGAAAAAGGGCATGCCAACGTCGTCGGTGTCCTCCTAGACTCTAACACCTAGAGGGAGTCCAAACCATGCTGTTAGGACGCTGCCATGGAATCCTCGGATTTCTTTTCGACGGTGTATCCTTATTTTGAATCGATGGATGCTAAAAGATGTCAAGACAGCCTAAGCCTTTTGACTGCACCCTTCTCGAAGTTTCAACTTTGGAGATCGGAACAACTTAGTGCGGACGGCGTGATACCATAACCGAGGTGGCGTAAGCAGCACTGTGCCGGAGCCTTGATGGTGTAAGTGATTAGCACTTTAACCGGGATGGTGTGGGTATCACGACATTCTCTTTGTTGTTCCTAGTTTTCTGTTTGAAACCTCGACTAGGTTTAGACAAAAGATTTAAACAGCCTTGATTTCCTAAAGTCTCGCCGACTCAAGGATTTTGAAAATTGATAACGCGCAACATCGAGATGCACGACTCTTCATCGGTCCATGGCAGGGTCCTAACAGTCACGAGACGAACTCGAGACAGACCTAAAAGCCGCCCTAGCATGCTCCTACGCAAAACGGGATGTATGTATGTACAGGCATGCGATAAGGAAAGCAGCAACACGTAGACAGTTTATGGGGGTTAGATGCAAGTAATCCTACCCTGTAGGTTCCTGTCTTAGGTTGAAAGGTTCTAGTGCTTCGTACGCATGTAGAGGCCGGTTTTGGCTTAAAGGGGTTCCTCTGACTAGAGCCGCGGTATACCTCCCATTACAATGCGTGCAGCAAAGCGATGGTCGAACGGTATTACGACTCATCATCGTCCAAGGTTGTTGGGCATTCGAGGACCCCGGGCTCCAGTAAACTGTGCCGGTTACCCAAAACACCTCAACGGGGCTTATCCAACATCGATGCAAATGGAAAGGTGCCGAAGAATGATTTAGAATGAGAGAGAAACGCATGGTTTTGAAAAATGCCTTTTGAGCTTGGCTCACTTTCATTAATCAATACTTGGAGAAAACTACATAAGTGAACAATAGTAAAAGCCCCAGTTCGGATTGGTCGGATGCTGAGATCCTGTTACGTTACCATTCCGTTCTTCAGCAGCGCGGAGCGTACCGTTTTGACAGGCTTTAAAAAATTGTTCTTTCATGTATTAATCGCCAAATATGGATCAATGCACTTGTCCCCAGCAGAGTCGCCACTGTGGGCACGCGCCCCCGAAAATCGCCCGATTTTGGTTTGCGGCCCTCTTTAGAAAATACAGCGCGGCGAAACGCTTCGATTCAGAGTCGCCACTCGGGTTTTAGCGGTGAGGCACCCAAGGAACCGAACTCGAGAACGTTTGCTACGTTTTGATTTGAAAAAGGGTTTGATTTGATTTGAAGAGGTGCGAACTGGTCCGTCGTCACCTTCGATATCTGAGGTTCGGGAGCCAGGTTACGAGAGGGGAAGGGTTTTATGGCACCCCCTCTCGCCCAATCCGAGGATCGGTCTCTACTCGGGCATTTTGTAAAACATTTGCATTTTTCTCTCATTTGATCATTTTTTAGCCAGTTAGGGCGGGGGAACAGTTAATAGGGATTAAGACTGTAACAACTTGCAGTTATATGACAAAATGCTTTATGGATGATGATTTGCTTGAATTGAATTGAATTAGAAATGCAAGAACATAGATTGAGAACAAGCGCTGTGAGGGGTTCAATGGGATGATGTACGCTGTTCGTCGGGTGCATGAGCAGGCGACATGCTGGCGCGCCATGGCAGAGCCACGATACGCCAACAAACCCTGCGCACGCCACCTCGGAGCTGGCGTACACTACCTCCCTGACTTCTCACGGCTCCTACTCTCAATCCTCTGGGCTCTGGAAAGGGACCAGCGCACACCCAGGACAAACCACGCAGTTTCAGTATATGTGCTGAGTACATATTACAGGCAGATAAGCAAGAGGAAGTGGCTAAGAGCCAAGAAAAAGGTGCAACAAACCCCATAAACAGAGCGGGGAGGAAAGAAGAGGCCAAAATGGGAGCATGATGTAAGGGCCACGCACTGACTTACGCCAAACATGCCGTACGCCACCCAAAGGGAGCCGTACGCCAGGCTTGCCTTTTAGCCAGGGTTTGGTTTTACACCATCTGGGCTCTGGATCATGACCAGAAGTAACCCAGAGGCCTAAAAGCAGGAAAAGACAAAGGTATTGAAAGCTACATTTACACAGTTCTAGAGTACAGAAATGATAAACTGGTTATCTTAGCATGCTGAAGGGTGGTGACATAAAGAATAAGAGCAATAAATGGGCTGTCCATGATCCCCACGCCATCTGTGCACATACAGCCATAGGTGGCGTACGGCTAGGGATAGATGGCGTGCGCCATGGATTGGCCACTACGGCTGATTTATTTTACCGGAGAGGGGTCTGGACTAGTATCAGTTACTAGCCAGAACCCTTCTGGTTCCCCTCAGGGGCCGAAAACAGAAAGCAGTGCAAAGGTGGTATACCTTTGGCACTAGAGATGGGAGAAGGAGAGTGAGCTTTGGATGTTGAAGATGGAGGGTGTATGGTGGTTGATCAATGGTGAGGGGAGTGCAGACCTTTCTCTTACTCTTGCAATGAGAGAATAAGAGGAGGGAAGAAAGGAGAGAAATGGACTTGGAGTTAATGTTGCTAACCCCTTGCAAATGAATGCAAGGGGGGTATTTATGGGGGAGAGAGGACTGAGGAGGAGGGCAGCCAGCTGGGGTTAGGGGTTTGGTTAGGTTAGGAAGGGAGTTCCCATGCATTAAATGCATGGGACTAGGTTGATGGAGTGTGTAGGAGAGAGAGGGGGACGGCCTGCAGAGAGTAATGATCAGGGTGCTCTGCAGTGTACCCTGGCAGTTACAAAGTTTTGAGCACGTGACAGAAAAGGGGTGATTTGACCGGCCTTGACCCTCCGTACGCCACCTTTAAGCCACCGTGCGCCAGGTCAAACTCAGTCAACGGTCGATGTCCAACACGTGGCAAAATGCTGGCGCACGCCAAGGAAAGGGTGGCGTAAGCCAGGTATGGCTTGCTGAGGCTTATTTGGCTCTGGATTTGAAGGTTTGAAGGGGTTTTGAAATGGTTTGAAAGAGGAGGGTCCAACACACAAAGCTCACGACCTTCCATCGACCTCGGGGAGCTCTCGACCGTTTATCATCATTGGGGTAATAATAATAAGCGAAAAAGACCGAAAACATGCTGATCCAGATGGTCCAGAATAGGGTGTCTACATGGGCTGAGAAGTAATCTTTCTTTTCTTCGAAGCACTTTCTGAAGAAGAGGTGGCACCTGCAGTATTGAATATAATTAGGTTTGGTTTTCAGCAAAAGAGAAGATATGTTCAGAGACAATTACCTCTTTTTTGTGTCACCCTCATCGATTGTCTTCTTGGTGGAGAAGAGGGAACGACCATTACGATTGGGGAGGCTTCGACTGGAGTCAATCTTTGTTCAACTTCGCCTCCAACAATGTCTTCGATGCCTCCAGCCAGGCCAAATTCGTTGTCGGAGGAGAAAGAGGACGAGTCATTTTTTCCTCCATGCCCAAACTCAGACTTCTCAAACCCAATGTGGGCTAGAAACTGTTTGTAGGGTTTAATCCCTGAGAGGAAGGAGCAATTGGAGTGCCACCAGTTGTCAAATGCAGGGGTGGTGCGCACTTCAGGTTCCCTGAACTCCTGAGTGATTGTCCTCCTCAGTGCATGTCTAGCTTGGGCAAACTCTGTCAGGAAATGGTCAGCCATGATCGGTGATCGTTCAGACATACAAATGTTGGCAAAGCCTTAATAAGGGGTGGGTATGCCTTGAACGAAGTCTAGTTGTCTAGCAAATTGTGCAGGGCAGTATACCTCTGCATGCGCTATGGACTTGATGGTGTTCGACGAGGAAATGAAGATCTCTCTGCTCGTCAGAATGTTGCTCCATGCTTGGAGAGCTCGAGAGGATTTTCCCTGTCTATCCACCAGAATGTCGAACAACCATGTTGGCCCAACAAGAGTAGGGTATGGATTGGGCCACTCCCTGTCTGAGGCAAGACCCGTAAAGAAGCAGAGGTAGTACACCAAGGTCTGTGTTGTGCTATCCTCTGGGTGAATGTAGTTGTCACCATGAACATTGGGCGCCTCGACGATGCCAGCAAGGGATGTGGGTGCTTTGAAGGGACCCAACTCGGGGAAGTAAGCATGGAGCCATAGTTGAATAAACCATTGGGGCCCTCCCTACGAGTGGTTCAAACCCTTTTGGTAAAAGTCGAACCCAGCCTTGTAGACGTGGCCCAGGAAGTAGGAGGCGAAGTCGAACTCTTCTCCTCTAGCAAGTGCCATTGCCAACAGAACGAATTCATTCATCACTCTTTTTCCAGAGTGGCAGAAGATGTGCTTGCAGAGGGTGTAGAAGATGTAGGCAAAGAACTCTGTCTCGGTCACTTCCCCTACCAATTTCTTTTCCCTGTGGTAGAAATGGGAAAAAGCCCCGTTGGTGGCGGTCAAACGAGTAAAGCCCTCGGGAGGATGATACTCCTTAGTAGGGTCAAATTGGGGGCCATACGGAATGAGCCCCAGCATTTGGGAAACATCCAGCACTGTGGGTGCCATCATACCACAGTTAAAACGAAAGAAGTTGAAAGATGGGTCCTAAAAGGCCAAGGCGGCCTGAATCAGAGAAGGATTTTGTGGGACCCCCCTTCGAAGGAGGGTAATAATTCTTTTCAAACCCACCTTCTCTAAATCGTCTGACTTCGCAGCCAACATGCGAGTAGTCCATATTTTCCAATCCTTGTCCAATGTGGGCCAACAGGGGAAGGATTTCTTCACGAAATTTTGCCAGTCGAGGCTCGAATAAGCCCGAATATCTGCATTCCCCAATCGAGGATAGTAAAAGGAGAGCGAAGCAGGGATTTCCCCTATGAGTTGAGGGCCCAAAATGTAACTACCTTCTTCGCTAGGGTTTGGAATGAAGACCCTGGCGTCGAGGTAGGGCTCTCCGGTCGGTCCTGGTGTTTGTCCTGACACGAACCGCCTCAATGCCAGAGAGGGAGTAGGATGTTCTGGGACTGGATTGCTGGAAGAAGCCATTGATTCAGTTTGGTTTTAACTTTGTGGGAGAGAAAGAGAAGAGAGGGTTTTGTTCTAAAGAGTTTTGAGAAAGCTTGAAATGCATAGAGCGTAAGGAGTGGTTTTGAATTAATTCTGCTCTTATACTCCTGCAGGTGGGCCAGGCCTGTAGTGGGCCCGTACCCTGGGGTCCATTGGGATTGGTTTTTTCTCTTTAGAAGAGTTATTATTGTTAAAATTACTATTTTAACAATAAGTCCAAGTCCAGTGTATTGATAAAAAGAGGGGAAATTTCATTGAACAAAACTACTGGATTACAAAATTGAAATTTGCGTATTTACAAAAAAAGCAAAACAAGGGAAATACTAGTTCCTATGAAAAAAAGAGTACAAATTAGGCCTTCGAAGGGCCTGGGTGCTGAGAAGTTGCTTTTTTATTCTCGAAGTAATGAGGAAAGGACCAAGTAACAAGGCTATGGAACTTGTTCCATGCAAATTGGAGGAATTTCAGCTCCATTTTCCTCATGTCTTCTTTGGAGTCCGACTCCAATTTCTTCTCCAGCAGAGGCCTAAAGCGGAGCACCAGTGCTTTGGCCTTCCTTCGAAGTTAAGCCTCTTTTATTGGACGCTTCGCTTGTTGTCTTTTGAAGCGCCTTCGAAGCTTTTTATCTGCATGGCCAGGCACCACTTTGAAGGACTCAGCAGTAAAGTTCTCAATTTGGTCATGCAACTTCTCAATCCTTTCTTTGACAATGGCATAGTCCTGAAGGATTTGATCGAAGCAATACGCAGCAGTATTGGCTTCGAGCCATGATTTGATCACTGGTAGGAAGTCCAAGAAGCAGTGGATTTGATAAGAAACTGCAGAGGGGATGGAGCATAGCACCAATGTTTCACAAGCCCATTTGAAATTAGTAAATGGGACTTGTTCTTCCAGGATATGGATATCCAGGAAGGAGAAAGCTGCAAGGAGCTGCAAGGCTTTGCTCTTGTCAGCAGGGTAGATGGAATAACCGTACTGCCATTGGAAATGAGGGGTGTTAATGGCAAGGTTATTCACCTCATTGAACCAGTCGGGCTCTTCAGGAAGGGGAACCAACTTGTTGGTCTCTTCGAAGTCAGCTGGGAAGTGTGGGGTTTGCACCTCTGTGAGCCAGAGGGATTTTTGGGCTTGGGCCATGCGTTTAAAGTCGCAATAAGGGGCAGGCCCAAGATAGTTTTCCTCCTGCTTGAGGAAAGGAGAAAACTTGAGAGAGGAATAAATGGATTCGAGCATGCCCATGTGAACGGTGTCGTTACCGCTCAAAGGCAAGAATTGGCTCGCAAAAAGGGTTCGAAAGTGATGGAATCTATTAGGTGTAGGGTCAGGTTGGTCGAACTTGACCAGGATGGTGCCAATGTTGGCATTAGCGGAGTTTTCCGCCCATGAACCCCAGTTGGACCCATCACATGAATTCGAACCAGTCAAAGAGGAATCCAAACCCGTGGAAGATGGGTTAGGGGTATGGAATGTTCGATCAGAAATAATCTTGCCTGCCAACATTCGAGGAGAATTTGGAGGAGACATTTGGGGAGAGTGAGATTGATGATCAAGGTTATCTAGGATGAGATTGATTTCTGGAAGAGAGTCCATAAACGTAAGACTTCTTAACGGAGAAGGCTCAAATTCGAAGGGGTTTATGAGGGGTAACGTGATTCGTTAAACCCTATCATTAATTGCCATTTATAGGAAAATTATTGTAGCTATATTTGGGAAGCTCAATGGACGTGCATGGGAATGAAATCCTGTCATGCTTTGTGCGTCCGAATTTGAAGGGACATGGGTAGAGAGCGTGTGCCATTAACATTTATTTAGCATAAATAAAATGTTAATGCGGGGGGTGTGTTTACATCCTAAAAAGTGCTAACCAATGAAAAAATTCCACATGGCACCAAGCGGTACGGTGGCTATATAAAACCTGTCCCAGTCGAGTATCAATTACAGAGGATTGCGAAAATTAAGGGAGACACTGTTTTTATGACAAACGGTGTCGTTTTAGAGTGAACCGATGTCGTTTGAGTAATGATTAAACGATGATTTGGATGGTTATTTGATCTGACCATTGATTTGGACTTTACGATCATCGAACGGTGTCCTCGCTGTCCTGTTTTATAACTGAAATTAGATGCAATTGCAGGGAATCATTTCGGAAGGTAGACGTGTTGCATTAATTCATGTTGCTTGAAAATAGGAACCACGATCCAGGAAGTGACCATGAACACCATGATCGAAGCGAGCAGGGGAAGAAAGAATTCTGAAAATATCAATGTGAACCGTTCGAAAGTCCCCTCAACCGTTTTATGCGGCCAACGTGGGTATCAATCGAAGACGTGGAGATCGAAGGCAGACTCAGTGTCTATAAATAAAGAAGTAAAGCGAAGAGAGAAGCCCCCACAAAAAATTCATATCATCTGACAACTCATACAAAATGATTGCTCAGAGATCTATCTTAGATTAGTTTTAGTTCAATGTAGGATCTTTTTGTAAGTTGAAGGCTTATTTGCATGTAAGATTGCTTTCGATTAAATTCAAGTTCTCTTATTTTCTTGTAAGTTTTTTCTTACCAAAGAATAGTCGTTTGTAAGTCCACTTTTGATTAAATTCAGTGTGCTTATTTTTCTGCATTATTCTTAGAAGAGTCTTAAGAGTGTTTGTATACAAGTTAACCTTTGATTAAATTCAGGTTTGTTTGTGTTCAATCATCTTTTCTGATTCGAAGCGCGTCAATCTTTTATTTGGTTGATACCTTAAGGAAAAATCCTCTTAGTTGAGGTAATCGAACGGATAACACAATTGCCTGATTGAGATTAGTTATTTCAAATCAATTTGAAAAGGGTAATTTCATCTTTGAAGTTATTTCTTTTCTGGCACGCCCGCACACAATCATTTGCCATTTGATTGAACAAAGCAAATGTTCCCTGGAAAACATCTACCGTACGGTGGATGTATGTACCGTACGGTGGAGTTAAGGGGGATTTCAAATATTACTTTCAAGTTTTGGACAATTTGGGTCCAGAAATGGTATGGGGAACCACCCTGAGCCTTCTTTGTACCCCTCAGAGTATAGGAGCAGAAAATTATACCTTGTTCTGGAATGAACCTTTGTTTGGAAAATGGCAGGAATTGAGGGAGTCTTCTGGTATGAGTTAAAACTGTTTTTGGTGAAAGGAAAAGAACTGTGAAACTTTCAGAACATTTTCAAGGCAAAATAGGGCTTTTCCAGTATGATTTTCAGAAGGATTTTCATGTCTTTCCCAATCAAAACCCTAGAGTATTTATAGGGAAATTTTCAGAGCATTTAGCTTGGTCCTCAAGCGTTTTCCAGTCGTCTGTACACCTACGCCGGCCGTGGAGAGCTACTGACCAGGCTATGATGGCCTGAGATGCCTCGCCGAAATCCTGGAAAAGTGTATTGCAAGTACCGATGTACCGTACGGTGGACATATCTACCGTACAGTGGAAGTATTTGTACCGTGCGGTGGACATCACAACCGCCCTAACTGTAAGGCGGTTGGATGACGTATATGTCCCGTACGGTGGACACCTCTGCCGTACGGTAGAGTTGACCTTGCGTTGACTTTTTTCAAAGATTCATTCTGGAATGGTATTTATTTTAATTTAAAATCCTTTTATCATCATTGGGGATTTTAAAAGATATCGAAGTGTCCAAATTGGGGTGTCTACAGATGCCCCTCTTTGACGAGGCTCGTCGACCATTGATTCGTTCTGAGTCGCGTCAAAGACATAGACCACCCAATTTGAATATCTAAGTATCTTTTAAGCAGAAAATACTTTAAAATATAAATCCAAATGGTCGTGCTCTTTCGAGCTGCCTACGTACCCCAATGTAGGGATCAGACCTGCATAGTTCATGGGGGCAAAAAAAAATGTAATGGAAATATGAAGCACATAAAGAAAGGTCACGTTTATGCAAGAAATGTAGTCTTAGCGCGGCTGTCGAAACTGGTTATATAATGGAAGAAATGTAGTCTTAGCAAGGTTGCCTACACTTTTTGATTTGAAATTTGATTTGAAGTTTGTTTGAAGGTTGTTGAGGGTATGATCTCAACAAGCCCCCTTTTTTTTTTTGAGAAGACCGTTATTGAGAATAGATCTCAATAAACCATTTGAAAACATGTTTTAACAAATCATAATTGATAAAAATGTAAACTTAGCGAGGCTGTTTTACATTTGTAGAATTTTTAATTAAAATGTGATTTTGAAGTTTTGTGAAGGATGTGATCTCAACAAACTATTTTAAGAGAATGGTTATTGAGGATAGATCTTCAATGAACCATCATGATTGATAAAAAAAAAAAATGTAAACTCAGCGAGGCTGTTTTACATTGTAGAATTTTTAATTGAAATGTGATTTTGAAGTTTGTTGAGGATGTGATCTTCAACAAACTATTTTAAGAGAATGGTTAATGAGGATAGATCTTCAATGAACCATTTTAATAAAAATGTAAACTTAGCGAGGCTGTTTACACTGTTTCAAAAGGCGAAATGATATGATCTCCAGTGAATTATTGAGAAATAACCTTTTGAGAATGAGATTTCAACAACATAAATTGGTATGGTACCAATTTTAGGAAATGAACCATGAGAGGTCGAGGAAATTGAATTCAAAATTGAGTTTTGAAATGCACATATGTACCGTACGGTAGAGTGTGTACCGTGCAGTGGAGTTGTTTGAGAGGTGTACCGTACGGGACATCGTTCCACCGTACGGTAGAGGAAGTTATGAAACATAAATATTAGAAACTGTTTCAGTCGGTTCATTTTCAAATTTCCGAACTCCTTTCCTCCCTTTTCTCGATTTCTCTTAAACCCTAGGCTTCCAATCCTCTGATTTTGGTCATGGAGGGTGATGGGGATAACAGAGGTGAAGCCCCAAGCGGTGGCGATGGTACGGCGGCAAGGGGAACCGAGCCCAGTGTTGTTGCGGTTCCAATCGTTGCCGAGGAAGTTGGTTCATTACTGGGCGAGGGCCCAGTTGCTATGGCCGAACGTGGCGGTGATGGAGGGGCGATGGTCATGCCCATGGATAGTGCCCAAACCGTCGAGGGTTTCCCGGTTACCACAACAGGGGTCGGTGGTGCAATGGCGGCAGGAGACACATTGATGGACGAGTGCCGTACGGTGGAAGGGGAGAGCCGTACGGTGGAAGTTTTGGCTGGTGGAGATATCACGGCAGAGGGGGAGCACTGTACGGTGGAAGTATTGGCTGGTGGTGATGATACAGTACTGAGGGAACACCGTACGGTAGAAGGGGAGCACCGTACGGTGGAAGAACCGATCGTGGGTGGTTCAACGGGTTCTGCAGCAAGTGTGCCGGCGACACCGGCGAGTACTCCTTTTACTCCGGCTGGTTCGGTCATCGAGATGGAGATAGGGGGTTTGGACGTGAGCGTGGAGCGTCGGGCCATGGAGGAACGAGGAACACCGGCCAGTGCGACTCCTTCAGACTTCCCATTTACTCCGTCGGACATGCCCATGGAGACGGAGAGCAGAGGAGGGGGGGACGAGGATGCTGAGGCTGTTGCTCGGAGGTTAGAAAGGGGGAAGTCAGTAGTGGGGGAGAGCGAGGGGCAAGAGGTGAGGGATCCACTGGCGGACCCTTTGTTTAGGCCTCCCATTGGTTCATCGAGGGAGCAGGGGGTGAGTCTGCGAGATACTTTGGAGTGTGCAGACCCTCGGGACTTGAGTGCTCGATTGGCGGAGACTCCTTCGTTGGCGAGCGTACTTGTTAGAGAGGAGACTTTGAGAGAAGCTGAGAGAGAGGAGGAGGAGAGGCAGAGAGCGAGGGAGGGCCCTCGGGTTACTTTGGTACAGGAGGTGGAGGCAGCGGCGAGGGAGAGGGCAACTTTCAGCGAGGAGTCTTATGTGCCTCGCGTTCACTTCTTCGTGCCTTTTGGGGTGGACGCGTTCGTGCCTCGTCAGGCCCTACAGGAGGGGCAGGTGCTACATGATCCAGGGAGTCACATGGGGATGTCCGGCCCACTGGTATTTTTCAATTTCAATGTCTTTTATATTTCATGTTTTACATGCCTTTTTATGTAATAGTTTCCTATCTTAGCTTGCATGCATGTTTATGTAAAACAGGAGGACACATCGATGGCCTGTTATGGGGGGCCTGCTCGTTCCCTTGAATATTACGAGGCTTTAGATCCTAGGGTACGGAGCTTAGTTGATGCTGCGGGTTTCGGTCCTTTCATCCGGACTTTGTTCACAGGAGGGCGATCGGATCGCTTCCTAGTGAGGGCCTTGGTTGAGAGATGGTGGAACACCACAAACACGTTCCACCTCCCCTTTGGCGAGATGACCATCACCCCTTTAGACTTTGCAGCGATTACTGGTTTGAGGGTAGGAGGAGACTCGATACCTTTTGACTCAGAGTTGTACAGAGATCAGAGGGCTTTGGAGTATTACTTAGGGCCGGGTTTTAGGGCAGCGGATGCAATGGTGAAATATTCTCAATTCAAAAAGGGGTATTGGGATAGAACTCCGGTGGATGATAAGGAGGTAGCACAGATGGCCCGGGCTTACCTGCTTTACCTTTTTGGTGCATCATTGTTCCCGAATAGACGTAATGGTGTACACCTAGGTTGGCTGCCGGCGTTTCATCATCTTGAGCAGGCGGGGAGGTTTGATTTTGGAGGGGCTGCTTTGGCTACCTTGTACTGTTTTCTCGGGAGCGCGTCGCGCATGGTTGGTACGACTTTAGGCGGCTACTGGAGAGTTTTGGAGGTAATATACTCAATTCATGCTTTTTAATTCCTGTATTACTTGCTTTTTGATCTCCTTTGACTGATGCAATTGCTTAACGTGCAGGTTTGGGCCTTCGAAGTGCTGGGGATGTACGGACCGGAGAACACGTATGAGAATCCTCGAGTACTTCCCCGAGCATTGAGGTGGGCACTGGTCTGTCGTTTTCGCACCAAAAATATAATTTATAAAACCAAGGAA
>BPLS01024493.1:0-23214 GCA_019656275.1 Rhododendron kiyosumense | reverse complement strand
ACAGAGGCAATGGCCCTCTGGTCAAGAACATGAAGGCCACTTTCGGCGCGTGAAATTCTTGAATCCTCGGACCCGACGTCGATGCTCTCCGCAACAACTGATCATCGCTCATATTGTGCATGAGACCCGTATGCTCTTTCAATAAAACACGAGTCGTGCAGTTAGACGTTTCATTTGTCGTAAAGGAGAGTGAAGCTAGCATTTCCCGCGGTGGATGTGGTGGTGGAGAAGTTGAATTAAGGGTACTGGCTGTTACGGCGAAGGTGGAGCTTCTGAGGTGTAAGGTGGTTATGGTGCCTATCGATAACCCGATGAGGAAGAGGAGAAAGTGAAGAACATGGTGGAGGTGGAAAAGGCTTTCCATTAGCTTACAGATCGACGGCAATGTGAGCCGTCCATTGCCCATTTTTTTTGGAGAGAGAGAGAGGATTGTTGTTTAATTGCTAGTAGCTAGCTGGTTAGGAAGAGAATAACTTGGCCGGGGCTGTTTTATGGCTGATAAAGGGGCTGGAAAAGGGGCTATTTGGGGCCTGATTTCTAGCTGATTTGGGGGGTGTTTTGGAGAGCTGATTTAGGGTCTCTTTTCAGATTGTTTGGGCAGAGCTATTGGTGGGGATGGTAACGATTGAATGAGGCTTGGTTGTGTACATATAGTTACTCTAGTTCTTTGCTAAGTGCATGTTTTGGTTTTCCCTTTTGGGATTGATTTTGGTACCTTTGGAAGTGCAGTTATTAATTTGGGAAGTGCCAAAATCACTCCTCTATATAATGGGGCAAAAGCTCTGATTGTCCTTTAATGGTAGAAGGCCTCAAATCCTAAGAGATGAGGATTACTTTAACATTTTCTATCTAATCTCCAAGATATAAGGAGATAAGATAGCACTCTATAGTCTCTAATTAATATATGGGTCACCCGGTGATGTCCACGTGGGTGTTCTGATTGGGTCTTGACCCCGGCCCAAATTCCAGCAGTTCTGCGATTTTGGTTATGTTGGGGATAAATTTTTGTCGACGGTTGTAGTCAAATGTTTTTCCCAGTAGTCATGGGAAAGAAATACATATGTTTGTTAGAGTGATTGCAGAAACATGCTTTATTGTGTTTACGCTAGTGATTAACTTATGCAGAATAATTTTTGGGTTTTGTTTTTATTCAAAAATTTTTTGCATTTGTTAATTTTTGCCAAACTTTTATATGATATGGGTGAGTAAGAATGAGAAGAATCGAAAAAGTAAAAAATTTTGACTTTCAAACAAATATTTTGAAAAATATTAATCAAGAAAAAGTCCAAAAAGTTACCTCATGTATAATTATGTCTTTTTGACTCTTCAGGAGATAATTTTGTTGGAAAATATCATAGGATTTAAACTTTTTTTAAAGAGTGTGAATGGAAATTGATTCGATTTGGAGCCGTGTCTTTTGAGTGGGCATATGTTCATCATTGACCAATGCATTTTTTATGAACAAAGGTGCTCCTTCTCTTTGGTGGCCTTTCATAGAGTCACCAGCTAGTCTATTAGATGTCATTCTTCTCATTCATTTTGAGTTGTGAATTTTTCCTTCCATTCAAGTCCATACATATAAGAGAGTACAAAACTCAAGAGGGTTCAATAGATCCACTGATTGTAGTGTTGTTTCTGTGGGGAGTTTAATCGAGTAGTACTGGGAGATAGACGTTTATGCAAACCGTAGACACCGTGGCGGAAACGAATCTATCTTAAGTACAGAATGTCATACTCGCCTTGATCACCAATTTCGTTGCATCGATTTCTAGGTTTTGAATTCTATTTTATTACACTCATATTATTGATTTTATCACAAAAAGTAATTAAGTATATTTTTCCAACAAATTTTGGCTTGGAGAATTTCAAAATAATACTCTGTTTGGGGGCAGACCAAAAGGTTGGGAAAATTACATAATACTATAAATCATGTGCTCAATATCTCTCTAGCGAGAAATTTTTAGGTATACCGGGATATCAAGCCCCATGGTAATACGGTATCCCCTCCGGTTCGTTTCTCATTTTTCGGTCATTTTTCGATCACATTTGGATGATCAATTTTGTTCATTTTGTACAGTTTGGCGAGAACCCTAATCATACCAAAAATTGTGTTCATCGAATTTTATTTGATACATAATCGGCACATGTGAAAATTAAAGAAAACCAAAACTGAGTCCAAAAACACACTTAATTAAAACCCAGTTTTGCTTTTTTTGAGATTTTTACATGTGCCGATCATGTATTAAATAAAGTCCAAAGAACACAATTTTTGGTATGATTAAGGTTCTCGCCGAACTCTACTAAATGAACGGAGCCGATCATTCAAATGTAATAAAAAAATGAAAAACGAACCGGAGGAAATATCATGGGGCTTAGTATCCCCGGTATACCTAAAAGTTTCTCCTCTCTAGCAATGTACGTGCAATGTTTGCGACTTTGCGCGCATAATTTATTTTTAAGTATCTCCTATCCCTAAATCCTTTACACGAATGTCGGGTGGCCGGCTCAATGTTAACTCCGTACTTAACAAATCATGCACCCTCTATTTTCGAGTCAAAAGAAACCATGCACATGCATTGATAGATATAGTGCTAGACTAGGTTGAATTGAAGTCCTGCACATATGAGACTAGGGCAGTTTCATACATGCCATGTCGGGTTTCTTTTTTGGGTACGTCGAAAATTCGTATATGTCATCTTTTTTTTTTTTTTGGGTACGTCGAAAATTCCTAAATTAACCACCAAAAGGAGTTGCACAATACAAATTCAGAGACATAAATAATATAGAAAGCTAAAACGAGAAGTAATGACTAATTACGAGTTAGACTCTAATAGGTGCCCAACACCCAGGTAATCCTCAATAACGAAAGTCATTGTCAGAGGAGGGATATCGGTTGTGACAACAAGATCGTCAGCTTGTTATGCGCCCAATCTAGCCAGATTATCAGCGGTTTGATTAAATTGAAGAAAAGACCAGGTGACAAAAATCTTGCTCATTTCACACAAACCCTGGTTCAACTTCCATAGATGTCAAGTTAAATGCCGAAAATAATGGTAAAATACAGCAAAATAAGGGATTAAAAAAAAAAAAAGCAGCAGCAGTAGCAGCAACCTTGATGCAAACCAAATCAAAGGATAAATTCATAATAGAGATAAATCCCAAAATGGGATACAAGGAGCATAAACTTTTTATATTCTTTTATGAATACATAAAAAAAAACTACCTAATGAGCACTCTAGACTCCTATTTATAGACCTTCTATTACAAATGACTCAAAAAAACATACATACCTTTAAACCTACTGCATCAGACTCACCCTCTTAAAAAAACTTGTCTTCAAGTTGGACACAAAACTCAAGACAACCAGTGGCGGCTCTAGAAATTTGTAATAGGGTGTTCAGATATTACCATAACTCTATTGACTCAGCGATAAACCAACAATATATGTACAAAATCTCAAATATTAGCATAATTAAATAGTACTGTAGTATAAAAATATAGTCTTATATGTTTGTCAACAAAAATTCGATTTTTTCAATGTTCTCCTATTGCGTAGTGAACAATGTTTTGAGAATGGAGAGTAAATTTTACTGTTGTCATATACGATATGTCATATTTTGTTCTAACATTAAACTAATGTATTAAACTACTAGTGCCTTGTTAAAAGATATTGGGATGAATAGGTTGGAGCGGACATTTTTGAAGATAAGCTCTTCTATAGAATGATATGGTAGAGAATTTCTATGGTAGACCAGAATTCGAAGGAATATTGTTAAAGTTAGCGGAGTTTTGGAACGTAGTTGAATTTTTTTAAGCTTGTCCATAATTCTACAAGCTAATCAAACAAAAAAAACTAATGCAATTAATGTCATGAATACGAAATAAACATATTTAGGATATCAATAATGAACATGGAGAGAGAATGTAGAACACAATACTTACCCCAATAGATTATTTTATTCCCTCTTTTTTTCAACTTTCTTTTATTATGATTGTGAGCTTTGTTTGAACTAATGTATTAGGTATTTAAATATGAATTGCCTAGATTGATGGGTTGTAATTGGGTTGTGGGCTAAGTGTTCAATTATTTTTGGACGAGTGTTCAATTATTTTTGAGTTGGGTGTTCAAGATTTTTACGATTGGGTGTTCAAAAAATAGCTAAACCAAAATTATTATATGTATTCTAAGAAAGTTTTTTACGGAAGGGTGTTCAATTGACCATGGTTTGTTCCATGTGGAGCTGCCTTTGAAGACAACATAGAACTATTTATTATGCAACTCCGAAGTAGACATGTGAATGCATTTCCTTAATTCACGTCACCCTCATGCAATAACCATCTTCAATACAAGCTTTCGTTTGTGTACATCCACCGTCTTGTTTATGTGCCAAGAAATCACCCATTTGCCATGTCTCTTGTGAATCAAAATATCTTCGGAGTAGCTCATCATAAACACCCCCAAGTCTTGCCAAAACCTATCCACCTTAGCATGTTGAAAAGTCACTACACAATGTTCAAAACTTGCTTGCTTGAAGACAATACCCAAAGGGTCAACAAGCTGTCCTAAATCATCTTTTCCCTCTTTCGGTAATACCGAATGGAGTGTACTAGAAAAATGAACCAATTTGATTACCCCTTGCACCATGTGCAACTCGGAAGGCAAATAATGGAAGCAATCATCAAGTTTTGGCTCTCCAAAATCTTCAACCATTGGTGGATGATCTAAAACGACTTCATCCATCTTCGGTGACACAACCAAAGCATAAGGAACTTCTTCTATTACTTCCTTGCTTGCTTGCCTACTAATAAGGAAGCTTTCCTTGATCATATTAACAAGCGTTCCCTCTTCATTGTCAGCACAATTCTCTTCTTCAAACTCGTCATAGATGGGAACATCTTCCAGTTCACCACTCTTAAAGACGAGATCATCTTCAAAATTACTTCTAATCTCGTAGGATTATCAACCTTAAGATCTTCTCCAATCTCCAATATGGAGTCACCTTCAAGATCATTTCCAAGTTTCTCATTTGGGAACTCATCAAAGACGAGTAGGACTTCGAAACCACCATCTTTAAAATCAGCTCCAAGCTCTTCAAGTGAGAGGTCATCAAAGATGGGAATATCATGTGAGAACTCATCACAATAACATTGCTCTTCATTCTTCTCAAATGCATCCGGGTTAAGGCTCGTCTCTTCCTCTAGCACATCTGGTTTAAAATTTTCGTAAGACTTGAAATCATAGTAACCATCAATATTCTTGAATGAAATAGACAAACGTTGCAACTTTTTCTCTAAGGAGCAACTTCTCTTTTCAGTAACATTAGTCGCACCTTATCATACAAGGTAGGGATGGCAATCTCGACCGAACCGATGGGTACCCAAACCGTAACCGATTTTTTTCCCCGAACCGTAACCGAAAAATTCCCCGTTGGTGCGGATATGGTTTTGGTTGAGAGATAACCGAACGGGTTCGGTTCGGTTACGGTGGAGCTGATAACCGAACCGTTCCCCGAACCGAACCGTTAACCGAACCGAACCGAAACAGGGTATTTACAAAAATACCCTTCTATATATATATACACATTTCCCAGTTCCCAGTTCCCACCTAGGGTTTTCATTTCACTCCAAAGTCCAGAGCAGCAGCAGCGAGCAGCGACTGGCGACTGCTCCGTTCGAATCATTCGATCTCTCTCTCTCTCTCTCTCTCAATCTGGACTCTCAAATCTCTATTCATTCCGTCACTCGACCAGTCGACCGACGACCACCTCTCCAGACCAGACTCCACTCCACAACTGTAGAGCAACGCCTACTCCATGAGATCTCTCGATCTCTCTCTCGATCTCTCTCTCGATCTGGACTCTCTAATCTCTATTGCACACTCTCATGTCTCTGTAACTCTATTTTTGCAGGCTCGGACGATCAGTTTGCTTGTCGACTGTAACTCGATCGTGAGATCTCTCTCTATCTCTCTCTCTCTCTCTCTCTCTCTCTCTCTCTCTCTCTCTCTCTCTCGATCTTGTATCTCATTTCTCGATTTTTTCAGGAAATCGATTACAGCAGTCCGGCAGTCCGCACACCGTAGTCGCCACTCTTCGGAGCCCAGTTGACTCAGTCAACTATTTTCGTTGGTTTATCTCTCTCTCTCTCTCTCTCTCTCTCTCTCTCTCTCTCTCTCTTGTGCTTGAAAATATGTGCTTGAATTTGCTGCGTGTGGGCCAAGAGTTTGATTTTGTTCATAGACTAGTGTTGGTGTATGAGTTGACTAGACTAAAATTTGTTGCATGTGGGAGAGTTGTTATTTATCAGAATCTTTATCGATTCAAGTCGAGTGAGTGAGGGTTCGATTAGGCTGCATTGTTTGTTTGATTAGGGTTCCCTTTGCGTACATTGAGCTCAATTTAGCGGATACCTTTAACTGAGCCACCAATTCGACTTGAGGTGTAACGAAGCTAAATTGAGCATCAATTGCCTTTTATTGCTTTTAGTTATATAACGTGGCGGTGACATAATCCCACGGAATTGTGTTGAGGATGAGGCGGCGGCATAGCCCCTCCAGTCTGCTTAACTAGCTTGATTGTAGTCTTTCAGTATTTTAGCTTGTGATCTGATTGGGAGCACGCTTGTGATCTAATTGCATCTTGAACTATAATTGTAGCTTAAATTTGTAATTGTAGCTTGAATAATGTCTGAATCTGCTGGTGTTTTCTTAGGACTAGATTAATTATGTCTGAATCACCTGTCGGTTCGAGTGCTCAATCAACAAATCCGGTTGATGGTTCTGGACCATCACAACCAAGTGGTAGCCCCGTACCATCATCATCCCCTCTTGATAACCATGCAAGTGACAATCCTACTCATCCAAGTGACAATCCTACTGATGAAGTTGAAGTTGTATCAGAAAAATCCGATGATAATGGAAAAAGGTTAAGGAGTTCTTATTGGGCTCACTATAATAGGGTGAAAATTTGTGGGGTTTACAAGGCCATTTGCAATTATTGTGGAGCAAAAATATCCGGAGAAACAAGGAATGGAACTTCGCATTTGAAAGAACATTATATAAGGAAACACCAAAAGAAGGATAACATGAGGCAACAAGTTCTAACAAACAATTTCATGAACAAAGACCGTCCTCCACAACTAACTTCATATAGTTTTGATCATGAAATGGCACGGAAACAACTTGCAAGTGCCATAATCATGCATGAGTATCCCCTTTCAATTGTGGAGCATGTTGGATTTAGGAGGTATTCAAATGCTCTTCAACCTTTATTTAAGGTGCCGTGTAGGAACACAATGAAAGCTGAAATATTTAAGATTTATGAGTACCAGAGGGGGAAGACAATGAGTTTGGTGGTGAGTAATGCAAGTAGATTAGCTATCACAACGGACATGTGGACTTCGAGTAATCAAAAGAAAGGCTTCATGGCTGTCACAACGCACTTTATTGATGAATCTTGGACTTTGCAAAGTCGCATTTTAAGGTATTTTTAACTTATATCACTATATTTATTCCTTTATGCAATTTAAATCTTCATTTTTCCATTTTTAACTAAATATCAATGTTGCATGTTAGGTTCATATATGTGCCATGTCCACATACAAAAGAAGTTCTATGTGATCAATTGTTGAATTGTTTGATGGATTGGAACATTGATAGGAAGATTTCAAGTATAACGGTTGATAATTGCTTTACCAATGATGCCATGATTGATCTTTTGTGGGACAAACTTGATAGTACATTGCTCATGTTGGGTGGGGAATTGCTTCATATGCGTTGTTGTGCGCACATTCTTTATCTTATTGTTAAAGATGGGTTGGATGTTATCAAGGTGGGTATTGAGAAAATTCGGGACAGCGTAGCTTATTGGACAGCATCACCAAAAAGAGAGGAAAATTTTGAAGAAACAGTCCGCCAATTGAATGTGACTAGTACTAAGAAATTAGGACTTGATTGTGCGACTAGGTGGAATTCAACATTTCTAATGCTTCAAACAGCCCTACTTTATAAGGATGTGTTCATTCGCTTAAGCAAACGGGATGCTCAATATAATTCTTTACCAAGTGAACGTGAGTGGGGGTTTGCTAAAGATGTTTGTCAGAAGCTGAAATTTTTTTTTAAGGTGACAGAGTTGTTTTCTGGAACGAAATACCCCACTACTAATCAATGCTTTCCAAATATATGTGAGATTAGGCTTGAATTGAGAGATTGGCTCCATTCTGAAAATCAAGTGATTAGGGAAATGGCCAAAAGAATGGTGGAAAAATTTGACAATTATTGGTTGGTGGTACATGGGGTTGTGGGGGTTTCTACTGTATTGGATCCTAGGTATAAGATCAACGTGTTGGAGTTCTACTTTAAATTATTGTTTCCTACAAGTTATAAGGAAGAAGTTGAGAAAGTTCGTGCACTTTGTTATAAATTGCTTAAGGAGTATCAATGTCCTAGTTCAGGGATAGAGGGTATTGGTGACTCTTCTTCCCATTCAAGTTCTCTTGATGAAGAGTCACTATCAAAGTATGATGTCTACATGCTTAGGGAGTCAAAGAGAAGTAGGACAATCGATACAGCAAAATTGGAGTTGGATCATTATTTGTCGGAAGCTGTCTTGCCAAAATCCGCGGGATTTGATGTCTTGAATTGGTGGAAATCACATCAACCCAAGTATCCAATTTTGCAAGCCATGGCTAGGGATCTGTTAGCTATTCCGGTATCGACGGTTGCTTCTGAGTCGGCATTTAGCACGAGTGGTAGGTTGGTGAGTCCACATCGTAGTAGACTTCATCCCGATACAATGGAAGCCTTGATGTGTGCTCAAAGTTGGTTGTGGGCTGCCGAAATGAAAGGTAATGAACTTAGTATCTTGCAATTTTTTTACTTTAGTAAACTGAAACTAGTACTTATGAATTTTTTACTTTATATTTGTTAGATGAATCAACATCAGGGTACGCCACTATATTAGATGATGTGGAAACGGGGGATTCGTGCGTGACTCGTGAGGTAATTGGCATTTGTCTCACGTCTTGCGTGGTTTTAACATTATATATTGCTCATATTAATTGAACCTTTTTTGTTGATATTAATTCACTTTTTCTGCCCTTCAATTTAACAGATATGAACTCAGCAAATGGAAGTTGGCATTTCAAGATGGAAATCAGAATTGATTCTATTATTTTGTTTTTCCATCTCTTAATTCTGCAAATGGAACTTTGTAGTATTATTTCAAGATTTGTGATGTGGTGAGATGTGGTGGTGACTGAACTTTGTAATATTTCAACTTTGGCTGGACTGATTGGTGTGCATGTGGTGATTGGAGTCACCGGACTGACTAAACTTTGTATTATTTTTACTTTGCTTTGTAGTTGTTTTGTGGACTGATTGTTTTGTGGATTGATTGGCTGTGGTAGGTGTTTTGTTGAATTGTTGTGACTGATTGCTGTGGACTGATTGCTTTGTATTATTCACTGATAGCTACTATCAAGGGTGTGGTTTTTTGTCGAGAAAAGGTTAATTATTAGTTTACAAGGTTATTTTTGTTTGTTTAAAAGGTACAATTCACTTAATCTTGGCAGGATCAAAATTTTTCTTTGATTAGAAGGTTCAGTTTTTTTGGCTTGATTCGGTTATCCGTTCGGTTCGGTTATTATCCGATATCCGTTTGGTTCGGTTATGGTTACCCAGTTTCCTCCCCGTTCGGTTATCGGGGCGGATATGGGTGGTACTTCGGTTTCGGGTATCGGGGACGGAATACCCAATATCCGCCCCGTTTGCCCCGAATGCCATCCCTAATACAAGGTAGCAACTTCTTCACTCAACTCTTTAGTCTCATTCTTATATTCATTTGAATTGCAATAATTTTTCCTTCCACATTGTGGAATAACGTTCAATCATTCACCATTGTTCACCAAAAATCTTTTACCTCCACCTTCCCTTCTTCCTTTAACTTTATCCCTAAGTGTATAAGTCATTCCAATGGTAAAATCAGCCAATTCAATCACAAACCCTATCAATTCAATCCCAAAACCAGTCAACTCAACAATTTTTCAACCCAAACCAGACAACTTAGCATACAACTCAGCCAAAATACTTAAACCTAGTTAATTCAGTAACTAAATAGCCTCAAATACCCAGCAAAACAACGGAAATCGATACTAATCGCAGCAAATCGCAACAAATGAGACAAATTAACCCAGTTGAAATCAAGCCTAAATTTCAAATTCGAGTGCCAAAGAGTAGTTTGGAGACCCTTACCACTGTTTTTGAGTGCCGAAAAAGGGTTAATCGATAGATTCGACTTGAATCAAAGGCTGTTCGACACTAATCAACAGTTTCTAAGTGAATCGAAGACTGTTTGAATTGTACTCGAGTGACCCGAACACCATAGGAGTACTTCGCAAGTTTGGGTCACACTTTTGAGCTCCGAAATGGCAGAAACGAGTTCGAAAAAGGCTGGGTCAGGTGCGAAAAAGGCTGGGTCAGTCTCGAAATGCAAAACCGAGCATAGATCTGTGGGTTTCGAGGGTTTTTGGGCTTCAAAAAGTACAGAAAATCAATTATACAGCTCCGAACTGGAATTTGGGTGTTCGAAATAGTGAAAATCAGCTCCAAAAATGGTCGATTTGAGAGTTTAAGGCTCGAAATCAAGTTGTCGGGCCTTGGGTTGCACAGATCTAGAGATTTCGAGTGAAATGGTGACTCCGGCAAGATTTTCCTGCGTCGTTTTAGGGTTCCAGCGAGATTTTACGGCAAGATGAACGGTTGGACCGAGCCTAAAAGCTCTGATACCAAATGATGCAAACCCAAAAACCCATACATTAACTTAAAAAAAGAAACTCCCAAATGGGATACAAAAGAGACTAACTCTTGATAATATTTGTTCAAAATGATAAAAGCTGTCAAAAGAAAGGACTCTAACACCTATATATAGACTCAATACAAAAAGACATAAATACCCTCACTACATACTACATCAAACCTCCCGCCTCCAATATGTAATTTCTGCAGAGTTTGAGATCGCCATTGAGAGAAGTAACCTTCAACGGGTCAGTTGACTGCATATACGCTTCTTGTTACCATCCGGGTAAATGAGGATTATCGCGATCAAATTGCAGGGTTAAGAGCACGCTCAATTTCCTCCAGTGATCGTCCTTTTGTCTCCACAACGTTACCGGCTATGTACAAGACAGCTAGAAGACAGACCGTTGCGAATCCCAAGTACACCGAGCTGATCCCAAACTTGGTTACAAAACTCAAGAAATACAAGCCGATGACGAAGTTTGATATCTGTCCAATAAAAAAAACAGTTACGTTCGTAACCAAAGTGAAAAGGCAAGGGCAGAGGGAAAAATTTCTCACCAAAGAATCATATAATAGAACCTAACCGTTGAAAATCCAACAGATGCAGCATAGTCTACACAACATTACTTTCTCCGTAAACAGGAGTTATAATGAGAATTTCACAGCCCCTAATGAACACAAATAAATGGGTATTCTGACATTTGTGAGAGGATGTTTGTCATGTAGTCAACAGGAAAGTAGTCCAAATTGCAGATTAAGGCTTGTGTTTTGATCACGGATTAATGGAAAGATTTATCGAAGGAAAGGAAATGGAAGGAAAATCAAAAGAATAACTTAGCTTCTTCGGTCCATTATTTTCTTCTCTTTCTTGTACTTTTCCCTTCCTTAGATAAATCAATTCCAACTCGTTAATCCAAACACAGCTTAAATGATTTATTTTCCAGCTGGTTGTTATCCAACTTCTTCATCCCCCTCTATGAAAAACAGATAAAGCATAATAAATGCAGTAATTAATGATGACCAATTATTTCTTCCGAGGTGCATGTGTTGTTTGTTCACTCTGGTTTCCTGAAGCAGAGAAATTACAGATTGAACTTCTCTGCTTATTGACTTACCCAATGCATACCCAATGACAGGGCAACTGCTTTTGCTCTGATTCTGGATGCAAATATCTCCGGAAGTAGAAGAGCAGGCACTGGACCAGCGCCAAGTGAAAAGGACAAAACATAACTGTGAAAATGGAAAGATGGACATGTTGATACATTTTGGGTCAAAACATTGCCAGATATCTAATATGATAGGTGAAACTTTTTTTAACAATAAACAGAAAAATCCTTACAGAACCGTCCCAAGAACTGCAAGGGTGCCAGAATATGGTGCCAGGACCTTCCAAGTGAGCGACAAGGAAAGCAATAGCATTGATAGAGCCTGAAATTTGGTTTCGAACTTGATTTGTTGACCAGAAGTGATAACCAAGAGAACTGGATATATATAAACAACAATACATGTCGAAACAAAAGGGAGTATGATCATATGCAGTTACAAGACACAATTAGAGACAATTCAAATCCTGCTTTTCACACTAAAGCATTAACCACACTCCCAGATCATTGAACAAGGAAACTAGGTGAAATAGACTTTAAGGGATTGTAAGCAAAAACAAGGCATTTACAGCAACTCTGTCATTGAGGAAGAAACAACTGGAACTTCCAAGAGCTATAATGGCTGGGACTCCAGATTGAACAAATTTTAGGCCGAAGTTTATAATACAAAAGTAAAATGGGGGAAATGCTATTCCAAAACAGTTTCATAAAATTCCCCACATGGCCCAACCCCTCAGTAGGAAAAGAAAAGAAAATGTGCTCACAGGATTCGAAAGATGATGATTAGCTGGAATAAACTAAGGGAAAAAACGTATGCAAGGGAAGCAGGTTAACCAGGCAGTTCTGGAATTGTAGTTTTTCACTTCATTACAGCAATACAAGTCAAGTCATGTGTGTCAAACAGAGAATAGAATCTCAAGATAGAATTACCATTCCAGCAAAGCTTGTAATTAGAAGACTTTTCCTTCCTTGTTTATCCATCAAAGAGGATGCTATAGTTGTACCTACAAGAAGATTAAAGTCCAGTAACATGAGAAATTTTGCTGCCACCTAGGAATCGGATATTTTCTTGAACTTCCCACAACAATAACAGAAACACATACCAAAAACATTTGATGCCCCAACAAGAGCACTAGCTGCCACATCAGACGCAATACCAACACTTCGGAAAACAGATGTTGAATAATATACAACAGCATTTATTCCAGCTAGCTGTTGGAACAAGAAAAGTGCTGCGCCAACACTGACGACTGCAGCAAGACAAAGCCACACCAGCATATTACAACTTGCAATAGGAAGAATATGTCACCAGAATAAGGAGAGAAATAATTACATATGCACGTCTAATAACAGTTCATCTATATGTCGTATAAAGCCTCCAGTCTGGAAGACTGGAACAGGTTTAACATCACAAATTCATTCATGTGAGTCATGTGACCAGACTGGGTCCACTCCAGTCACTGGACTGGAGAGAAGGATTTCTCCTCTCTGAAGCCATATACCCGATTATCCGTATAGGGTGTATCTGCAGATCTTAATGCCGGATTCATAATGACCAATCTGAGCATTGGAGTGCAGATATTGCCAACTAAATTACAGAAAAAAGAGGAGACCAGAAACAAAACAAGTCAGAAGGGAATCCATGTTTCTATACAAGGCCTTAGTTTGAGTAGGTCTCTAGCTTAGAAAAATTCCTGATTCACTATTGATACAAGGAGAGCAAATAATGATCGACCACAAAATCAACGTGATATGTATAATTGACCACTTGGACCTATACAAGCACCTCATGTTTTCTCCACTAATAACAAAATAACTAGCATCTAACGGCTAACAGTATGCTGGTGACTTTTAAGATAATGGAAAGAGAGATATGTGCAGATGTTCTTTTACCAGTTCACATATATTAAAATGAACTGAGACGTTTAAGTGAGAACAATACCTAAATGTATGGCACTGTGGAAATTTGAGCCAAGCTATATTCAGCCGGTAAAATTTAATGTCTAGGGATCTAATGAGTTTCCCTCAGTCACAAATATGGAGAACGAATTGCAAATCCACAATGTTGTGTGATAGAAATTGCTTCCATTTTTATCTCATATACCTTTCCAATAGCGGCTACTAAAAAGGTCAAACCACCCAGCTTCTGGTTCTGAAGAACCTTGACTTGCTGCATGAAAGTCATTCATAACCTCAGCAACTCTTTCTTTTCCAAATAGTGTTTTTATAGCCATTTCAGCTTGAGAAACTTTCCCTTGCTGCAAATGAACAAGTCTAACTTAGCACCATCACCAATGAGCCAATAGCCTAAAATAAAGACACTGAATGTAGCTGAGAAAACCTGAAAAAGCCATCGAGGGCTTTCTGGAGAAAATGCCATTCCCAAAGCCAACAAGACAGAGGGGATAAGAGCAACACCAAACATTGACCTCCACCTGATAAAGATTGGGAGACGTGAGAAAGAGAGACAAAACAAAGGAATAATAACAAAAACTGTAACTACTAGCTCCGAAACACCAAAAAGTATTAGACAGTTCCTAGTTTATAATAAATTTCTCAACCAGTGGCTTGCATCACCTTGTGCTCCTCTAAAATTGACATATCTTAATGTGCTTAAATAAAAGAACAGGGGATTTTACAATCATAAAACCCAAAAAAAAAAAACACAAAGTAACAGTATTCTTGTGGTTCCTATCCTGATACTGAACTTGACACTAATACAGCCAGTAGCCATAATGTAATTGACATAAAATAGTAGAAAAAGATGTTGATTTTATTTTTTTAAGGCCATATGTATGCAGGCATTCAACCAGACCAATTTTACATAGCCACTTACTTTTGGCAGCTAGTCATGGAAAGGAAAATATAGTGAATATATAGAGCATTAAACTGAGAGCAAAGTGCATCAATGTGATCACGAAATTAGCAGGAAGGTTCATTTATCTCTAAGCATTAAGACTTCCAGTCTGCAATTAGGTAACATGAAACAGGCAAGTACCATAACGGATTTCCCGCTAAGGGCAACCCAGCCACCAATGCTGCAAGAATTCCAATGCAGATAAAAAGTTGGTTGACAGAACCAAGTGTGCCACGAATTTCGGTAGGTGAGATCTAGCCATTAAAAATGTGTCAGACAAAGCATGAAAAGGCATTTAGAAAATAGAAAGAAAGAAACTGGCACTAAAAAGATTCCTACCTCAGATATGTAAAGTGGAACTATAGCAGAGGAGATACCAATTCCAATGCCAGCAAGTAAACGGCCAATTATCATTGTCTGTACACTCTGGGCTGTGGCACTGAATAATTGACACAATCTGTGAATTACTTTTTATCAAATCTAACCAAAGATCATAATGTCATCACTGATCAAAAAAATTAAACATCACAACAGCAATGACAGAGAAACTAACCAAAGGAATGCTCCAACAACAAGTGGAATCGCATCTAGTTGAAAAGTTTTTGTTCTGCCAAACTTGTCAGCCAATGCGCCCCCAGTAAATGAACCAACAGTGGCACCAGCCAGAAGAGTGCTGACTACCCATCCTATTCCAAACATTACAAGCTTATATATTGCAGAATTGTCCATAGAACTATCCATTAGAAAACTTGCATAAATAAATAGCCAGAGGGAACCATCAAATGGAAATTAAAAGTTCCACACAAGGAGAATCATGGTCTACAGAGCACAGACAAAAACACATCTTCTAGTCTGGAACAGAGAACTTGAATGCACCTAATGAAGAATAGTAAAGTGAAATAGTAGCAATTGTCATCATATATTGAATGAAACTTGCCTTTAAGGACAGTGTTGTCAGCAATCCCGAGATCCTTGGAGAGGTACTCAAGAGCACCATTCACCACCCTGAAGCACGAGCATAGTTACAAACTTACAATAAAAGCCATCCAAACTCAAGTGAATAAAATTGAAGAAATAGATTCATAACAATCCAACATCAATCCAAAAATTGACCAGAGTGCCAGAGCAGGAAACAGTAGAATCCCAAACAGTCCATCAACCGCGGCTGATTAACAACTCAAATTCGTGAACTGATAGGTTCCAGGGAAGATATAAGAGCATCAAAATACAGCATACCCTAGATGATATCCAAACAAAATGGCACCCAAGCAGGCGACACCAACATACGGCAGAACAGATCCAGAAGTCTTCCCGTGGATTTTGGCTGGAGCGGCATCCTCAATATCACCTTCTATGACACAAGGTCACATGATGTTTGTTAAAAGATATTGAGTAGAATATCCAAAGTATCAAATCCATCAAAACAAATGTGAGAACTTTCAAGAGTATGGAAGGATCCTAATCATTAAGACCATAAATGCAGTATGCACATATCATTATGTCATCTGTAGCAAATAGAATTGCATTATGAAGTGATACAGTTGTAACTCTCCAGTCTCTAAAGATATCCATTTTCCAGTTTATCATTTTCATGCTGATTTCAGTGAAACCACATATTTTGGAAGTGTATGCAAAAATAAAGCTTAACACAGAATCATCGGTTAAACCTAAAATCAGTTGAGGGCTTGAGGCACAGAACATGTTGATAAAATAAAAGCAAGGTCTCTGCATGGGATAAATATTGTCTGCTCTTCATACTCAGGAGTCAGAACAGACAAACCATTACAGCCCCAATAAGAATCAAACGACTCAAATGCATCCACTACTTGACAGGATTAGGTGATGCAAAACCTCCAGCATACCTTATTGAATCAAATTGATGCAATATACAAAATTGTTTAGTTAACTTTTGCGCGTTGTATTTTCAGAACATAATGGCAAGTAGCCTTAACTTTGGCAAGGCCGAAAGGGGAACTTGTCAAGCAAAGGCATATACAGTTTCAAGTTTTTTCACAATCCAAGGACGAAAGCGGATAATAATTGGCAGTACCTCTTTTAATATTAACGTTCATGATTATTATATTCTCCCGAGCCGATTGTTACTCTTTCTTCTAGGTTTTTTGGTTTATCTCCTTTCCCTAACCATCAAAGTTGCAGACCTAGAAACCTGCACAATGAATCATCTTCCCTCCAAACAAAATAGAGAGCCAACCAAGGGGCAGAGCGACTAAGAGACAAGTGGGATCACTTGACCCCACTTCCTTTGATTTCAATAAGAGATAATATATGTTGTATCCACATTTGCGATTTTGACCTCACATTGAGCTCTTAAATTGCTTTAAACTGCCATGATTCTAGTTTTCAACCCCATGTATCAAAAATTCTGGCTCTGCCCTCGCTGGAAACCTTGTATGTGTCACATACAAGAAAGCACCGCAGCCCCACAGAACTATTAAAACTACTACATAGCGCATGCCATCAATAAAATGGTCAAATAAAACAAGCCACAACTACGTAAAAACAAGCATTTCTAAATTGTTAGGTAAAACAAAACCCTCATATGTAATGCATTGCAACTATGACTCCAGAAACATCACTGATCACCTTTTATGACACGTAAAACAAATTCTAATTATGATTAGACCAAGAACTGCAAAAATGGACAAACCAGAAGCTTGAGCCCTGACTACTGATCTGGCTTTGGCGGGTGACCGAAAGACGCCCGCTCTCGCACGAGCAGGCTCGAACGCCATGTCTACCGAACCAAGGCGCAATCCGAAGCAATTGGACCTTGCCGTCGTCGTGCACAGATTGTTCAAAGCTAAACTCCTCTTCCTAAAGTCCCCAGAACCTGGTAGTAAAGCCCTACGCTTTTGACTGTCCAAACTCACACCTCCTCTGACTGCATATGCTGAAGCTGGCATTTCTAACAATTCTGACTGACACACGTAGATAAAATCAAAGATTATTACGTGGGTTTTCCAAAAATATAAAAGGAGAGTGCATTAAAAACATCTAGGACCACAGTGACACCAAAATATGCACAGAATCGAATTGACGAGGATGCTGTTGACGGAAATTTGAAATCTAATCATGTGGAGATTGAGAGCATACCAAAACTAGCTGAAAGAAAGAGATTCGTCGAGTAAAGACAACTGTGTATTCACGCGACAGAGAGCTGAGAGTATGGGTAACTGAGAACTGAAACGACAACTATTTGCTCCCGCAAGTGGAACGACCCGTCGTTGGCGAACAGTTTGACACTCGAGAGCAAATACTTATTTTTATTTTAATACGTTTCTGCTATTGTGAGCCTACTATATTGCCAATACGTACAATATAGAAGAAATTAAATAGGCATTTTATCTACTAGACTTATTTAGGTGTCCATCCTAGAGGTTTTAAATAATTATGTTTTCATCCTCAAAATACATTGTTACCCCATTATACCCTTATCCATGTATTATTATATATATTATGTATAGAATATTTTTATTTTATTCCTTAACCATAGGTCACTAAGTTTCAAATCCCCCAATCTCTCTTTATCTCTACCGATTATTCCGATTATGGAGAAGACCAACCGGCGACGGCTCTCGGCATCTCCTAGGATTGCGCCCTTATGATAAGTATAAGCCAAACGTGGTATATGTCCAACACCCCAATACCAACTGGTACCCGTACAAAGTCAAGTTGTCCAACTAATCCATCCTTCTCCCATTCAACATCTCATTACAGTGGATCCGTTGTGTCCTCTTTGTGGTCAAGATGTGGAAACTATTGATCATTTGTTTTTGCGATGTAGCTGGGCAATGCGAGTATGGAGAGCTTCGCATTTGGGCTTTGATTTTTCGAAAGGCAGTCCGGTTGGCTTTAACGATTGGTTTAGTCGTTGGCTCAAAGAGGCTCCGAACAAGGAGTTGATCCAAGACTCCATTTTTGTTATGTGGTCGATTTGGTGCGCGCGTAATGATGTTTTATTTAAAGGAGCTAAAGTTGATATTGATAATGTTTTACACTCTTTTTCAGGCCTTGTGAGCGTTTGTAGGTCTGGTCAAAGGCGTGCTGTGAGGTGGAGTAACAACAATGAAGGGGGGCCATGAGCCAATCCCTTAGCTTTTGTTTTTCCAAGCCTGGACTGGGGGAGAGCTATGCAGGATGGGTTACTTTTGTAATGGATGGAGCTTGGTTAGCTGATTCAAATGTAGGGGCTGCGGCTTGAGTGCTGGAATCAAGTGAAGCGGACTCGTCGTGTGAACAATGCAGGGCATTATCTGCTTCTTTTGTGGAAATTCGAGCAGGATTGATGGTGTTGCATTGGGCGCTGGGGCAACAGATGGATAGTATTTGTATCAAGACGGATTGTGCTGTTTTTGTCCAAGGGCTTATAGATCGGCATAGTGCCCCCTTTTGATGTTCAAGTCGCTCTTGTTGATTTTTGTTCTTTGTGTTCTAATTTTAGTGCTGTAAAAGTTGTTAAGGTGTCTAGGTTGGATGTTAAAGCTGCCCATGATAAAGCTAGGGCGGCTCTAATGAGTTTGTAAGGTTCCTTTCGTATATATGCAGTTTATCTTTGGTCAAAAAAAAAACATCTCTCTCTCTTTCTCCGCCAACCTCCTGTACTCTGCCGTTACCTCCATCACCGACGCTCCTAGTTCTTCAACGAACCGTGGATGGCCCACGTCGCTGGAGCGATTGATCGCTCTATAAGTGATGGATGGCATGATTTCGTTTTTCAAAAAAAGCGATGGTTCCGTAGTCGTAGGCAAGCATTTATCGTTGTCATATTTCAACCCGTTGATTGTGAGAACTCACCCTCTTGAGATCACATCCAACTCACTGCCCCTGTACTGAATTAGTTGTTTCATCACGCCCACCATTTGAAGACCGACGGATAAGTCACTATTTTTTGTCATGATTTCGATGTATGTGTTTTGATTATTTCAAGTTTTGTTATGATTTTTGATTTCAGTGTATATTTTTATTTTTGTCATGTTTGTGAATTGATAATATTTTGTTCATTTACCTTGATTGAAACCTACACTCCTCAAAACTTGTCATAGTTTTTTATTTTTGTCATGTTTTTTCTTTGATCATGTTTTATTCATCTATCTCGATCGAAACCTACATTTCTCAAAGCTTGTCATATTTTTTGATTTTGTCATGTTTTTCAATTGATCTTGTTTTGTTCATTTATCTCGATCAGATTTTGTCATGTTTTGTGAATTGATCATGCTTTGCCATGTTTTCCGGCTTACACATTCGTTTTGTTCTCTTTTTAGATTTTAGAGGAATGAAAATATGAAAGAGAAGATTAGGAGGGAGGAAAAATTCAAAAGATTAGGGAGGAGAAATGTTTGAAAGAGGAGAGAGAATTGAGATAATTAGAAAAAAAAAAGATTAGAAAAATTAGGAGAAAGAAAGGATAGTTTAGGATTTAATTGAATTTGAGGATGAAAAGATAAGTATTTAAACACATTAGGATGAACACCTAAATAAGTAGGATAAAAATGATGGCTAATTAAATTCCCCCATATAAGACAAGAAAAATACATATTTTTTTTGTATTTTTTATACCCTTTAATACATATTTACACATTTGCTAAATTGGCTGATTTTAGAATTTTCTATTTTAATAAATGAGTTCGAATCGAATTTTTTTTTATTTTTTATAAACTAGTCAAACTCGAATTAGTTATCAAAAAAATTAGTTTCTATAATTCAGCTTGTATAGACAGTAGATAGATAGAATCGGTTATCGGTTGGTATGTATAAGCTCAACTTATTTAAATAGCATTCAAGTTTTTTGAAAATTAATCAAACTCGAGCTCGAATGTTTGGGCTCGATTCGAGCTCAGGCCTAATAAATTTTGAATGAACCAACCTCGATTAATTTTATTATTTTTTAAATACGCATTTTCTATTTTATGATATAGTTCATTCTCTCATAATATATCACCTTTAATTCAAAAAATAAATATTTATTTTTTAAAAAAAATAAATTATTTTTTCCTCGTAGCAGAACAAGGTCTCGTGTGCACCACTTTGAGTAAAAACGAACAATATGATGCAGAATTAACTTTCTCTTCCACTTGGTATTGAAATTCTGTTTTACTAATTAGTTAATGCTTCTTGTTTTTTTTACTAATGTTTGCCCGTGCCTACGATACTATCCATCCTTTGATGACAATTTTATAATATATTTGTGAAAATATGAGTGTTTTTTTAAGAGAGTTAAAAAACACACATAAACATTTGGATCAAATCAATCTCAACAATTTGATCAACTTGTCTTGTGTGGAGGCCCACACTATTGTGTTTTATTAGGTAGATTTTGGAAGGACAATGCTACTCACCAAACACAACAACTTACACAACCTCTCACATACATGTGGGGTCCGCACATAGTAGTGTGTGTAGAGCCTACATGTATGTGAGAGGTTGTGTAAATTGTTATGTTTGGATTGTTATGTAAGTATAATTTTTGATTTGGGAAAGGGATTTTTTTGGTTTAAAGAAAGTTTATTAATGGATTTGTGGTTTTTTTTTTTTTCGGATAAGAATGGATTTGAGTTTGACAAAGTTGGATCTCGGATAAGATTTCACGCTGCGTTGGAGATGTCGCAGGCTGACGCAAGCGCTATGAGAGAGAAGAGAGAGAAATTGAGAAAGATGCGGTTGACCAAGCCCTTGGCCTATTTCCTTGTGGATTAGGGCCAGGCTCATGTCATTGGGCCGTTCAAAACGAGGTTCTGAATGAATACTATACCGGGCTATGCTAGAGTATCGAATTTTTCTTATTAGTATGGTTCGTACGGATACCTGTGAGAAATTGGGCACCGTTTCAAATTTATCGCTATTAGTGTTATTTTTTCATATGAATAATTTATTTTTAAAAAAAAGTAGTATGGTGTTTGTCCGGTATTGGAAGAAAAAATAAATTAAAAGTAGTCTGATATGTCCGGTATTTGCTGTTACCGTCCAGTATTGACCGATATCACTGGTACCGACCGATATTTGAGCTAGAACGAAACTAAAAGTGTAGGGTACCAAATTTGAACAATATCAGTACGTATCGATCAGAACAGTACGAAATTCATAACCTTGGTTCGAAGTATGGGTGAGGCTTTCAGGCATTGTCATGGGCTTGCTTTCCACACCGGAAAGTTTGGGCTCGTAAGTCATTTTTATCTTTCCCTTCGTCCCTTATCATTTCTTACCATATTTCTCCTATTATGTTTTGTTACAGTATAGGAGCATTTATTTGTGAACCAAACACTAGAAAATATTTTACACGAAAGTTATTTGTTCCAAAGTCATTTTGCAAGAAAACATTTTACATCGTAAAATATTTTACGCCAAAACAAACGGAGCCCAGTTTCATAATCGGGCTATTCCCAACCCGTAAATGAAGAAGCCGAGCCCACTAGCTCCAAATCACACTCAATAAATTTGAGCCCAAATTTTTTTTTTTTTTTGAACCTGTCAATTTCATTTCAAAATTCGAAGGCAATATAGATTTCATCAAATGATACAAGAAAGAACCAAAACTATCAAGACTTCAACACAGAAACTCCTTGCAAGCAGGACCAACAAAATGCCTAAATTAGGAACCAATCTAGATCCAGCCGTCCAGGTAATAAAGAATCCTAATGGACCCCCTAGCTCAAACTTGCAGTAAACAAAAAGCACAACTGAATTATGAAAAAGCAACAACTAAGAAACAACAAAAGGAGAAATACAGCTCTCCTGCCAGAGCAAAACCAACTTGTTGATTCACCCATGGCGTTATTGGCGCCCGAAGATTTGCACGCTCCTCTGTCGGATTGAGCCGCTGAAGCCAAACACACCACGAACTTATTCCCACCCCCGCACACCGGCAAATCTGAGGAAGACTCAGACCAACAGTGCTTCGAGGAGACCGAACCCTGGTGATGTTATTCGCCCACCTCCTCTACCCTCCAGATCCGGGAAAAATCTGAACTAGAACACAACTGAGCTGGAGAAACCAGTCGGAGAAGAACCGGATACACTGGAAAAACAGAAAAGAAAAACGAAACCCCTATAAACCAATCACCCTTATTATTGTCCCACAACCGTCGCCCGCTAAACCCGCAGCCCCGCCGGCCACTGCTACCAGATCAGGGAATCAAGGAGGAGCCAGAACAGACTGAGTACATAGGCTGCCGGCCGGAGACTCATCTGCCGGAGCACAACACAAGACAGACCCAAAAACGAAGAGGGTCCAAAACAGGAAAACGGAGAAGATGGGAGAGGGGAGGAGGGAAAGGGAGAGGGGGGAAAGCCAAGAGGGGGAAAAGGGGAAAGGAGGAGGTGACGGGGGGGTGGGGGGTTGCGAAGGGAGGGGATAATGTGTGCACATTGGGTACATACAGTTGAGATTTGAGCCCAATTGTGACAAGAAAATTCACTTCTTTTTTGTTGAGCCACCTCTTTAC
>BPLS01024488.1:0-16098 GCA_019656275.1 Rhododendron kiyosumense | reverse complement strand
GTGTTTACATCCTAAAATATACTACCCAATGAGAAAATTCCACGTAGCACCGAATGGCACGGAGCCTGTCCCAGTCGAGTACCTATCACAGAGGATTGCGGTAATTAAGGGAGACACTGTTTTGATGACAAGCGGTGTCGTTTTAAAGTAAACCGGTGTCGTTTGAGTAGTAATTAAACGCTGGTTTGGGAGATTATTGGATCTAATTGTTGATTTAGACTTTGCGATCATCGAGCGGTGCCCTCGCTGCCCTGTTTTATAGCTGAAATTAGTTCCAGTTGCAGGGAATCATTTTTGGAAGCAGACGTGTTGCATTAATTCACGTTGCTTGAAAATAGGAACCACGATCCAGGAAGTGGCCATGAATACCGTGATCAAAGCAAGCAGGGGAAGAAGGAATTCTGGAAATATCAAGGTAACCGTTCGAAAGCCCCCTCAACCGTTTTATGTGGCCAACGTGGGTATCAATCGAAGACGTGGAGATCGAAGGCAGGGCCAATGTCTATAAATAAAGAAGTGAAGCGAAGAGAGAAGCCCCCACAAAAAATTCATATCATCTGACAACTCATACAAAATGATTGCTCAGAGATCTATCTTAGATTAGTCTAGTTTAAAGTAGGATCTTTTTGTAAGTTGAAGGCTTATTTGCATGTAAGATGGCTTTCGATTAAATTCAAGTTTTCTTATTTTCTTGTAAGTTCTTTTCTTACCAAAGAATAGTCGTTTGTAAGTCCACTTTTGATTAAATTCAGTGTGCTTATTTTACTGTATTGTTCTTAGAAGAATCTTAAGAGTGTTTGTATACAAATCTACCTTTGATTAAATTCAGGTTTGTTTGTGTTCAATCATCTTTTCTGGTTCGAAGCGCGTCAATCTTTTATTTGGTTGATACCTTAAGGAAAAATCCTCTTAGTTGAGGTAATCGAACGGATAACACAATTGCCTGATTGAGATTAGTTATTTCAAATCAATTTGAAAAGAGTAATTTCATCTGTGAAGTTATTTCTTTTCTGGCACGCCCGCACACAATCATTTGCCATTTGATTGAGCTAATTCAGCCCAAACAATTTTTGGCACGCCCAGTGGGACCCGAAGGTGTCAAAATGCCAAGGCTTCGAAAGCAAATAGGAACACCCATGGGTGATCTAGCGCCAGAAGAACAAGCTGTGCCAGAACAAGCACCAGAACTAGGAACGCCTACAAATCCTGTTTTTCCTCAATTGGCTTCAGAACTCGAAGAGCCTCTTTATGAAGAGCCCTCTTACGAGGCACCTCCTGAGGAAGTACCTCCAAGCTTCCAAAGAGGACAAGCCAGTCCCAAAGACCATGACAGAGAGGAAGTGTTTAGAGAAATGATGGTAGCTTTTCGAGAGATGGCTCAAACTCAAAGAGCCATGATCAAGAGCATGAGAAGTAGGTTGCCTAACTTAGAGGCGGCAGGAAATAGCCCAGGGGATAATGGGCAAAACCATCAAGCCAACTCGAACACTCACCAAAGTTCCTTCGAAGGAAGGCTTGGAGAGGATGTTGGTAGAAGTAGAATGAAATCTAGAACAGGTAAGGAAAAGATGTTTCCAGATGAAATACCACAATCTTGGTATGAGCCTGTGAGACCTCCAGAACCTGTCCTAGAGATTCCAAGGCAACCTCGTGGTGTTCACATAGGGGTTCGACGGAACGCTAGAGAAAGACAGAGCATGAATCCTCTCTTCGAGCCCACATTTGGGGAGTTGGAGGATGATTCAGAACCAGAATTGGTTCGTAAGCCCGAGAGAAGGGGTGAAAACCCACAACACCCTCGCCAAAAGGTCCCAACTACTAAGAATCCTCTCAAGACAGCTTATGGAACCCATAGGTCTGTTCGAACTAATGAAGCATTTGATGAAATGCAACCTACATCGTATGGGAGGATTCCTAGAGAAAAACAAGGGGATTTAGACACGACAAGAGGAGTTTATGAAGATGGTTTCATAGGACCAGAGCCTCCTGTTGAAACTCAGGAGCAAAACTTCCTAATAGGCAATCCAATACTACGAGACCAAGTCATGGGTCTCATACAAGAGGTTTGTGGACCTCAAACTCGGGGGGTACAACCTCAAATTTATCGAAAACCATATCCAGAATGGATAGACACGACCTTCCAAATCCCTAGAGAGTTTAAAATCCCAGATTTTTACTCTGTTCTATGGGGATGGGAGACAGTCTTCTATAGAGCATATAGCAAGGTTTTCTGCCCAGTGTAAGAATTTAGCTCAAAATGGCTTCATGAAGTTGAAGTTATTCCCAAATTCTTTATCCGGGCCAGCTTTTGCAAGGTATACTAACCTGCCGCCAGAATCAATAACTGATTGGTTTCAGATGGAAGAGGCATTCCATGCACAGTTCTTCAATGCTGAGCCTGAAGTCTCAATGGCAGACTTAGTAAGGCTGAAGCAGAAACCAGATGAGAAAGTAGTGGATTTCATATCTAGGTTTAAAAGAGCAAAGACCAAATGCAAACTTCGACTGCCAGAGGCAGAATTCGTAAGATTAGCGCAAGATGGTTTAGAAAGAGAGCTTCGAAAGAGGTTTGACTCTACAGAGTTTAGAGACTTTGCAGACCTAACCTATAAAGTGGCTAGATATGAATCATTGCTAGAAGAGGATATGGACAGACATAATTCCTCTTACCCTACGTATTATAGGGATCCCAATTATGAGATCGATGCTGCAGAAATTATAGAGCATGATCCTTGTGTTTGTGAGCCTTTAATTCAAAAGAATGTATCCCTAGGACAGAAGTTCAAACAAAAGGAGATTACTAAAGTATATTCTTTTGATATATCAAAAGCAGATGAGATTTTTGATTTCTTGTTAAGAAAGAAAATCATCAAGCTGCCTTTGAATGTGAAACTTCCCACAGCAGAGGAAAAGAATGGGAAGACTTATTGCAAATGGCATGACTCTTGGTCCCATTCAACTAAGTCTTGTAATGTTTTTCGTGACAGGATTCAAGAACAAATCAAGAAGGGAAGGATCAAATTTCCAGAAAAGACTATGGGAATTGATACAACGCCTTTTCCAAAGGTAGAAGAAGTCAACACCAATGTGCCCTCCTCACTGGCTCGAACTGTCAAGAAGTATTGGCAGGATAAGGAGGCACCAGTGAACATGAATGCTGTTCAATATGGAAGAGGCAGGCCATATGCTTGCTATCCTCGTGGCATGGGAATGAGGCCAACTCCCTATAAACGAACCAGTGATGGGTTGGCTTCACAGAGATTCTCAGGTACTAATCATCTGCCCATGTTGGAAGCCTCATTTTTGGAGTGCCTGTGTGTAGGTTGTAGGGCCAACTATCTGGTTTTTAAGGATTTGGATAGGAAGGGCGTGAGTTTCTTCCCCAAGGAGATGGGAATGAAGAGATTGGCCCCAGTGCAAGCAAGGCTAAGCGACAGTAAGCCTTGGTTGGCACCAAAGAGGGATGTGCCCACTAGCCCTGTCCCAGCCATCCTTAGAAGGGAATTGCCACCTTCGAAGAAGGCCAACATTGGTCAGACAGCTGAGGCGCTAGGAGAGGCCAAGCAAGAAGATTTCACTCTGGTAAAAGGGGTTCCTGATTGGTTTCTCAAGCAAGTCAAGCCTGATTTGTTCCAAGGGTACAAAGGCTCCAACAGGAATGAGAATAGAACTTTCAAGCCACCAGTCTCGAACTCTGGAAACTGGGTGTTGATCAGGGATCCTAAGTCCCAAATACCCCAGATGGTCCCATTGCTTTCAAGAACTCAGAAGAGGAAGCTCCAGAGAAAATACACGCTTTTCCAATCAGGAGAATCCTCAACGGGGGAAGAATCAGGCATGGGAGCAAGGCCTAATCCACGGTTCGACAGGGTTAAGAGGGACCCAGAAGAGTTTCGAGCCCAGTATCATGAGAGGGAGACTTTGAAGAAAGTAGCATCTGCCATGCTCGAAGAAGATCTAGATCCACCTTCTCCCAATTCATTGGCTAGTTACCAGTCTGGGTTACTTGAAGCCATGTTGGTAGAACAAGAAGGGATCGAAGGAAGCTCGTCACCTATGGAGCTATCAGCACAAGAGGTTGAGAGCAAGGAAGTTAAGGAAACTGAGGCACTTGAACCAGCCAAAGAAAGGGCAAAAATCCAATTTGGCAAGCAGCCAGAAGTGCAGGTGAATATGGTGTATCCATGCTCTATGGATTTCTTCAAGAATGGCCAGACAATGAAAGGCCAAGGTGATGCTTGGTCGAACTTGGACAAGCCAATCGACTTCGAAGAAACGCTGAGTGATGAAGAATTGAACATCATATGCAACAACTGCGACTTGGAAGAGTTGGCTCAGATTGAGATGGACGAGAACCTGGTATGTGAAATAGAGCAGAGTCAAGAGAGTTTGGAGGTAAGCTCAAAAGAAAGTGCTTGTTTTGTCCCGGAGTCCATGTCTGACGTCGCATATCCCTTGGTAATAGATTTAAATTATGTGGAAATTTCATATCCATTTAAATTACCTACTAATGCAATGAGACAACATTTACGTCCACTATATATTACTGCATATTTCGATGGAGTCCCACTTAACAGAATCCTAGTGGACAATGGAGCTGCAGTGAACATTTTGCCTTTCCAAACCTTGAAAAAGCTAGGAAAAGGAAAAGCAAAATTGATCCCAACTAGCACATCCATTGCAGGATTTACTGGGGAAAGTCAACATGCCAGGGGAATCATCTCCATTAGATTGGCAGTAGGAGGCATAGAAACTGATACTGCCTTCTTTGTAGTTGACACATATGCTAAATATAATGCTTTATTGGGAAGAGACTGGATTCATGTTAATGGATGTATCCCTTCTTCCATGCATCAGGAATTAATGATTGTTAAGTATGACAGAGGCAAAGAAGTGGGTGTTGAGGGAGTCAAAGCTGATCCACATCCATTTAGTGCCACAGCAAATTTTGCTGAAGCTGAAATGTACAAATCAGACGTAGTTCCTTTGAGTGAATTACTGCAAGCAGCCACTTACCCAACCAACGAGATGGAACTGGGAGAATTGGCAGAGCTGAAATCGAAGCTAAAGCAAACTGTTGATTATGAATCAGACACCCCAAAGGATGATGCTGCTTGGATGTAGGTCCAAGGAAGAGGCAGAAGAAGAGGCCAACTCTTTGGCTTTGGTGAGGTATGTTGCTTTGGGGATCGAGCAGAAGATTCAAGAAGATAACATATGGGAAGATGTCATGCAGGATGGTAAGCCTCATGAGGAGGAAACCCAGATTGTTTCTCCAGAGCAGGTTGAAGCACAAGACCTTCTGGAGGAGGTAAAATTGGGGGATGAACAAAACCCCAACCCTGTATTCATTAACAAACAGCTTGAACCAGAGGTGAAAGCTGGGTTAATAGCACTATTGAAAGCAAACAAGGATTGCTTTGCATGGAGTTACAAGGAACTGCCTGGATTGGACAGGGAATTGGTGGAGCATAGATTGCCTATCAAGCCACAATTTAAACCTGTAAAGCAGCCAACCAGGAAGATGAGTCCAGAAACTATTGCAGGTGTTAAAAAGGAGATGCAGAGGCTTCTGGATGCAGGTTTTATTAGAACAGCCAGGTATGTCGAATGGCTATCCAATGTGGTTCCAGTCCCTAAAAAGAATGGGACTATCAGGATCTGTGTTGACTTTCGAAACCTAAATACTGCAACTCCTAAAGATGAATATCCAATGCCTAATGTGGATACACTTGTGGACGGTTCAGCTGGACACAAGATATTATCCATATTGGATGGGCATTCAGGGTATAATCAAATTTGTATTGCAAAGGAAGATGTGCATAAAACAGCATTTGCTTGCCCTGGTAATATTGGCATCTTCGAATGGGTCAAAATGCCATTTGGACTAAAAAATGCTGGAGCCACGTACCAAAGGGCTATGAATGCCATTTTTCATAATTTGGTTGGAGGTTTTCTTGAATGTTACATAGATGATATCATTGTGAAGTCAAATTCTAATGAGGATCATTTGAAACATTTGGAGAAGGCATTTCAACAAATGAAGCATTATCAGTTGAAATTGAATCCAGAAAAGTGTTCTTTTGGAGTGTCAGCTGGAAAATTTCTAGGGTATTTAGTTCACAACAGAGGAATACAAGTTGACAAAAATAAGGCAAAGGCTATTATTGAAGCCAAACCACCTTCTACAAAGAAGGAGTTGCAAAGGTTTCTTGGTTAATTAAATTTCCTTCGAAGGTTTATATCTAACACTGCAGGGAAAACTAAAATCTTCTCGTCTTTGTTGAAATTGAAGGAAGGGGAAGAATTCAAGTGGTCCAGAGAGCATGATGAGGCCTTCGAAGCCATCAAGGGCTATCTAGCCAGTCCTCCTGTTTTGGCACCTCCCATCAAAGGAAAGCTAGTGAAGTTGTACTTAGCTGCAACACATGACTCAATAGGAGTACTGTTGGCTCAAGACAATGAGGATGGCAAGGAAAGAGCAGTTTATTATCTTAGTAGGTTCCTAAACTCCTGCGAATGCAAGTATGCTGCAGTAGAGAAATTGTGTTTAGCTTTGTTTTATGCTTCCAAGAAACTCAGGCATTATATGTTGCCTAGAGTGACTTATGTTATTTCTCAAACTGATGTAATTAAGCACATGCTTTCTAAGCCAGTGCTTAGTGGGAAAATTGGGAAATGGATAGTGTCTTTGATTGAGTTTTGTCTTGAATATGTACCACAAAAGTCAGTAAAAGGCCAGGCATTGGCCAATTTTCTAGCTGATCATCCAAATGAGCTTGAGACACCAAAGGCGTTGGAAGCTACTGTGGTCGAGATCAAGCCATGGAAATTATGGTTCGATGGGTCAAGAACGGCTCAAATGGCTGGAGTAGGCATAGTTATTGAATCTCCCCAAGGGTTGAAAACCAAATATGGTTTTCGACTGAATGAGGGACAATGTTCCAATAATCAGGCAGAGTATGAAGCGTTGATCATAGGATTAGAAATTTTGCTTAACTTAAAGGTGAGTGTTGCTGAAATCTTTGGAGATTCTCAATTAGTGGTGAATCAGTTGAATGGACAGTTTAAATGCACTAGTCCAGCGTTGATAATTTATTGTCAACAGGCCAAGAGGTTGATAGAGCAGTTCTATATGCTCACTTTAACTTATGTTCCCAGATTCTTTAATGAAGAAGCTGATGAAATAGCTCAAAGGGCATCTGGTTTCAGAGTTATATCAGAGAATGAAAAGGAGTTTTGTCAATTAACTTTGAGAAAATCTTTGCCCATGCTGCAAAACAGAATAACTGGTTTCAAAGTTTTGGAAATTAATGTCCCTACTAGTCAAAGTGTTGATTGGAGGCAAGCATTGATTGAATACTTGACCAAACCAGATAGTGTTGCAGACAAGGCAACCAGATTGAAAGCAATAAACTACATAATGTACAACAATGAGCTATTCAAGAGAGGGATGGATGGCCTTCTGTTGAAATGCTTAAACAAGGTAAGTGCCTTTAAGGTAATGGCTGAAGTGCATGAAGGAATTTGTGGAGCACATCAAGCAGGCATAAAAATGAGATGGTTGATAAGGAGGTATGGTTATTATTGGCCTACCATCCTCAAAGACTGTATAGATTATGCAAAAGGTTGTCAAGCATGTCAAAAAACAGGTCCACTCAAGCGTTTGCCAGTCACAAATTTGCAGTATGTGATAAAACCATGGCCTTTCAGGGGTTGGGCCATGGACATGATTGGGATGATTTATCCTCCTTCACTGGAAAAGCATAAGTTCATCTTAGTGGCTACTGATTATTTCACCAAATGGGTGGAAGCACAAGTTTATCAGGAGGTAAAACAAACCCATGTTATTGATTTCATAAAGGGAATCATATACAGGTTTGGAAGCCCTCAAACTATAACAGTGGATAATGGTTCCATATTCGAAGGGAAACTGGTGAAGAATTTTGCTAGTAACCATGGAATTTCATTAATATACACCAGCACTTATTATGCTCAGTCAAATGGTCAAGCAGAATCAACCAACAAAATTATTAAGAGGGGGATCCAAAGAATGGTGGATCAGAACCCGGAGGTTTGGCATGAATTGTTACTTGATACTTTGTGGGCATATAGAAATACAAAGAGGACTAGCACGGGTACTACTCCATTTGCCTTAACTTATGGACATGATGCTGTGTTGCCTATGGAGATGACTGTAAGATCTCAAAGAGTAGCATGTCAAAATAACTTGGATACAGGGTCTTATCATCAAGCCATGCACATGGAGTTAGAAGACATTGATGAAGCTAGAATAAAGGCTTTAAATCAAATCATGTTGCAAAAGGCAAGAGTAGCAAGGAGTTATAATAAAAGAGTCGCCCTTCGAAGCTTTGATGAAGGAGACCTTGTATGGAAGGTTATCCTTCCTATCAGGGATAGGAGGTTAAAAAGGGATGGATTAGGAAAATGGGCGCCAACATGGGAAGGGCCTTTTCAAATCCATAGAGTGTTGAGAGGAGGAGCCTACCATTTGAGAAATCTTGATGGTTATGTTCATCGAAGGAAAATCAATGGAAGGCATCTCAAAGCCTATATTCCATCTATATGGGAATCCTTTCATAGAAGGTAGCCTTCGTAGGATGGATTTTGAGGTTTGCAATGGGATTTGGTTAGGGTAAGCTAAAGCCAAAGCGAATTCTGTAAAGCATTGGTTGTATAGCAATATGATTTCAATTGGTTTTGGCATTCAGAAGTTTTATCTTTTAAAATCCTTATAGGATTATAGTTCAACCAATATTGTTATGTTGGCCTTCGAAGCCATGAAAGAGTCAAGCATTGTCAACCAAATGTTCCATTATATATATGAAACTACAAAACAAAAGGAGACCCAAATGGATCTGAGCAAAATAAACACAAACAGATCCAAGCGGATCTGAACAAAAAAAAACTCTGGCTTAAAAAAGCAAAAGTGAAGATCATAGTTGATCCTCACAGTCCCAAAGGAGAATCTTTAAGAAGATCCTCCCTCCGGGGGACTTTTTGCTTCGTGAGCCGAAAGGACGGATGAGAGATCATCCCAGGTCCTAGCCAGGCAGAGACGTGAAGCCGTCTCCACGCACACCAGCTGGCTTCGAAGCTGTTCGACCTCGCTTCGAAGAGCCTGGAGCTCTGTTTGGACCTCTCTTTTGAGCTCCGTAATCATGTCGACCAGTTTTGCTATTTCGATGGCCAGGTTGATGGAAAGCGTGGGCTGAGCAGTATCCATTATTGGATGGGCAGAATAGGAGAGAGTGAAAGAGAGAATGCACCGTCCTGATAACACAATGGTGTATTTATAATCAAACGAGTCCACTTCGGTCATTATGGGCATTGATGAGTGGAAATACGTAAGGCTCAGAAGATGAAGGGTCTGAGAGCGTTTGGGCGGTATGCCTTCTGACAATTAATGAACTACAACTCACAAGGAGACGGCTGGAATGCCTCAGGAAATAAATGAGTTGGATTAAATCAATTTAGACCACGTGTGGTTGGTTTTCGAAGAGCTAGCGTGTTTCAGCGTTGTCAACATTGTTTATTATTTATTCGAGAGCTTCGAAGGCGAAGCCCAGTCGGGGTAAAATAATACAAAAGTGCTTGAGAGGAAACTTTTGTTTCTGTGATTATTCTTCATGCTTGTTACGTCCACGTTAGTATTTAGCATCAAAAGCAGAATGAAAACAGTAGCGAAAGGCTAAACTACCAGTTCATTGGTCAAAGCCAGTTGGAAACATAAATATGAATAAGCAGTTTTCATTTCATCAACTCGGGAGGTTACAAGTGGATTACATTGAGAAACCTATCTAAGGATCCATTACATTTGAATAAAGGATTACATTTAGAAACCTATCTAAGGTCTATTAGTATCTCGAAGCTGGGTCCCTAGGGATCAAAGCTGAGTCTCTAGGGATAATCCAACTGAGATACAAAGACTAGGACCAAGCTTCATTGAGACTTGATCCAAGTTCCCTACCAGTTATTGGTAGGGATATAGAGCTCCTAGAATCACAGTTGGAAGCTCATAGCTCCATAGGTAGGTAGGTGGGCTTCGAAGACCATTATTGGTTAGATTCTTTGGTCTTCGAAGCGACCGCTGGATACAGCCACATCGTAAGAAATGATGTGGCTATACCCAGGAGCCTTAGGGTGTAAGGGAAATATCGTAAGAAATGATGTGGCTATGTTTGGAGGCTTTTCTTCAGAAACAGGGGAGGAGGTTTCATGATGGATTTCTTAGAAGCCCTAGCTGAAAAGCGTGGTTTGGAAGTTGCTGAAAGAAGAGAAGGCGGAGGAAGGAGATGCTTGGTAAGTTTTCTTTTTCCCAAGACCTTTATTTATACTAGTGAGCTTGGGAATATTCATTTATGGCACTTAAAGATACGGTAGGTGAAGCGTTGGCACAGTAGTTTTTCTGAGTAATGGAAGGTGGAAAGCAGGGTTTGAGTTAATTGTGGATGTACTTGCCCAAAAGAATCGAATATTCAATGAAAGAATAAAGTACACACTGCGTAAAGTTACAGAAAAGGACTAGTTACATTACAAATGGTAGTTAGTAGTCCTCGAAGGGAACTAAAGTTAGCATCCAGAAGGGACGTATGAGCTGCTCTTCTCCTCTGTTCTTCTCGAAGGGAAGGAATAAGTCGTGGGAGCATCGACTCATCCCTTAGTGCTTCACCCTCAAGCTCTGGGAAGCCCCTAGAAACTTCAGCTCTCTCTTCCCTGACTTTCTCCATCTCCTCTTGTAACCGTTGCATTTTCTTGTCAAGCTCTGAAAGCTTATCTCTTCGAGCTTGATATAAAGATAGACGAGAGGCGGTCTCGAGGGCTTTGGCTTCTAACTTGTTGGCCTTTTCGAAGGTCAATCCAATGCTCTCGGACAAGAAACGATTGTGAGCAATCAATTCACTGAACTGCTTGAGTTGCTCTTGGAGAGTGGAATTGATCAACATGGGAAGGCCTTGGGAGAGAAGTAAAGCTTGATGGCACACCTCGAAGTGATAGGTTAAACTATGTTCAATCAAAGTGGGAAGTCCTAACTGATTTAGGGTCCTCAGAAGACTCTTTAATGTCAAGACTTCTTCCTTTGAAAGGATATGTTTAAGACTAAAAGAAGGCAAGAGAAAAGGTGTGGACGGGCTCAAGAGTTGCTGAAGGCTTTCCAAGGGATTCGAAGAGATAAGAGGAGTGGGAGTAGCTATTTCATTACAAAATTCTTCCAATTGACTTTTAAAGAAGGATATGTCAAAAACCACTAAGGGCAAGTCAATTGGAGAAGAGTAAGATGTGGGATGGTCTTCAAGAGGAAGAGTCATACCTGTTGCCTGCATAAGGTTTATAAGTTAAAGATAAGTTGAATGAAAAACAGGAAATGAAAGGTACGACTGATTGTCAAGAGTACCTGATCAGAGGAAGAGGCTGAACTGGAGCCTTGATCCTCAGCACTTCTAAGAGTATGGCTCTTCGAAGCCAAAGTAGGGTCCATCCTTAGAGGTTCCTCCTCTGAAACCGATAAGGGAGTGAGGGGGAAGTCTCTCTGGAGGATAGGAAGTGGCCCCAAAGCTTTCGAATGAGCCAAGCTGGTCAGTACTTGTGCAAAGCCAGGCTCGGTAAGGAATGACAGCAAAGTATGCATGTCAATGTCCTTCTCACCAAAATCTTCCTGTGCAGGAAGAGCTTGAACAGGAGATGCCTGCAAAGGACAAAAGTTAGGGTGAATCTTTTCACAATTCGAAAGGCGAATATTCAGAGGATACCTTGTGAGGGACATCTTCTGGCGTTTGGATTGAGGGCTCTATCACTTCTTGCTGAGGGCAGGGGACAAGAGCTAGGTCCAATGCCTCAACAGGGGATGTAACTTGAGCCTACGAAGAAGTTAACAGTGAATCACGAGCACAGGAGACACATGAGAATGTGTGCAATGTAAATTGATTTACCTCTTCTGGGGAGGAAGGCCTTTTTGGAGAAACAGGCCTCTTGGGAGGAATTGTTTTCCTCACATAGAGGAGGGTCTCCTTCACTTGCTTTGTTTCACCTGGTTCGAACTCAAAGATTAGAATCCTCTTATTCCTAAGGGAATATTGAATCACAAATGAGAAAGGAATTTACTCCTGGAGGCCGGCATCTCTGTATCACTCTCTGTTTCTTCATCACTGGAAGAAACCTGGGGGCCACGCTTCCTAGTGGTCCTTGTCCTCTTCGAAGCTGAAAGGAAGGGGATAAGAAGGTGACCCGGATAGATATTATGGCAATTTAAAGACTAGTTATAGGGAAGGAAACCAACCTGAAGGTATAGCTGAGGACTCAAGATAGTGCTTGGTGGGAATTACTTCTGTAGACTGAGAAGTAATCTTTCTCTTCTTCGAAGCACTTTCTGAAGAAGAGGTAGCACCTGCGTAATGGAGTATAATCAGGTTTGGTTTCAGCAAAGGAGAGGAGGTTCAGAAACAGTTACCTCTTTTTTGTGTTACCCTCATGGATTGCCTTCTTGGTGGAAAGGAGGGAGCGATCATTGCAATTGGAGAGGCTTCGACTGGAGTCAATTGCTGTTCAACTTCGCCTCCAGCAATGTCTTCGATCCCTCCAGCCAGGCCAAATGCGTTGTCAGAGGAAAAGGAGGACGAGTCATTTTTTCCTCCATGACCAAACTCAGACTTTTCAAACCCAATGTGGGCTAGGAACTGTTTGTAGGGTTTAACCCCTGAGAGGAAAGAGCAGTTGGAGTGCCACCAGTCGTCAAATGCAGGGGTGGTGCGCACTTCAGGTTCCCTGAAGTCCTGAGTAATTGTCCTCCTCAATGCATTTCGGGCTTGGGCAAACCCCGTCAGGAAATGGTCAGCCATGATAGGTGATCGTTCAGACATACAAATGTTGGCAAAACCACAGAAAGGGGAAGGTATGCCTTGAACGAAGTCCAGCTGTCTAGCAAATTGTGCAGGGCAGTATACCTCTGCATGTGCTATGGACTTGAGGATGTTCGACGAGGAAATAAAGATCTCTCTGCTCGTCAGAATGTTGCTCCATGCTTGGAGAGCTAGAGAGGATCTTCCTTGCCTATCCGCTAGGATATCAAACAGCCATGCTGGCCCAACAAGAGTAGGGAATGGATTGGGCTACTCCCTGTCTGAGGCAAGACCAGCAAAAAAGCAGAGGTAGTACACCAAAGTCTGTGTTGTACTGTCCTCTGGGTGAACGTAGTTGTCACCATGAACATTTGGCGCTTCAACAGGGCCAGCAAGGGATGTGGGTGCTTTGAAGGGACCCAACTCAGGAAAGTAAGCATGAAGCCATAATTGAATGAACCATTGGGGGCCTCCCTGTGAATAGTTCAAACCCTTCTGATAGAAGTCATACCCAGCTTTGTAGACGTGGCCAAGGAAGAAGGAGGCGAAGTCGAACTCTTCACCTCTAGCAAGTGCCAGTGCAACCGGAACGAATTCATTCATCACTCTTTTGCCAGAATGGCAGAAGATGTGTTTGCAGAAGGTGTAGAGGATGTAGGCAAAAAACTCTGTCTCGGTCACTTCCCCCACTAATTTCTTTTCCCTGATGCAGAAATGGGAAAAAGCCCCGTTTGTGGCGGTCAAACGAGTAAAGCCCTCAGGAGGTTGGTACTCCTCGGTAGGGTCGAATTGGGGGCCATATGGAATAAGCCCCAGCATTTGGGTAACATCCAGAACTGTGGGTGCCATCATGCCACAGTTAAAGCGAAAGAAGTTGAAGGATGGGTCCCAATAGGCCAAAGCGGCTTGAATCAGAGAAGGATTTTGTGGGACCCCCCTTCGAAGGAGGGTGATAATTCTTTTTAAACCCACCTTTTCTAGATCGTCCGACTTCGCAGCCAACATGCGGGTGGTCCATATCTTCCAATCCTTGTCCAATGTAGGCCAGCAGGGAAAGGATTTCTTTGGGAAATTTTGCCAATCAAGGCTCAAACAAGCCCGGATTTCGGCCTCCCCCAGTCGAGGATAATAAAGAGAAAGCCTAGCAGGGATTTCTCCTATGAGTTGAGGGCCCAAGATGTAAGTACCTTCTTCGCTAGGGTTTGGAATGAAGACCCTGGCGTCGAGGTACGGCTCTCCGGTCGGTCCCGGTGTTTTTCCTGACACGAACCGCCTCAATGCCAAAGAGGGAGTAGGATGTTCTGAGGCTGTTGGATCGCTAGAAGAAGCCATGGATTCGATTTGGTTTTAGCGTTGTTGGAGAGAAAGAGAGTTCTGTTCTTGAGGGATTTCGAGTTTGAAAAGCTTGAATGCGTAGAATGCAAGGGGTGGTTTTGAATTAATTCCGCTTTTATACTCCTGCAAGTGGGCCAGGCTTATAGTGGGCCCGTACCCTGGGGTCCACTGGGATTTGTTTTTGCTCTTTAAAAGAGTTATTATTTGTTAGAATTACTATTTTAACAATAAGCCCAAGTCCAGCGTGTTGGTAAAAAGGGGAATTTCATTAAACAAAAAAAAACTGCTACTGGATTACGAAATTAAAATTTGCATATTTACACAAAAAGAGCAAAACAAGGGAAATCCTAGTTTCTATGAAAAGAAGTACAAATTAGGCCTTCGAAGGGCCTGGGTGCTGAGAAGTTGCTTTTTTATTCTCGAAGTAATGAGGAAAGGACCAAGTAACAAGGCTGTGGAACTTGTTCCATGCAAATTGGAGGAATTTCAGCTCCATTTTCCTCATGTCTTCTTTGGTGTCTGACTCCAATTTCTTCTCCCAGAGGCCTAAAGCGGAGCACCAGTGCTTTGGCCTTCCTTCGAAGCTTAGCCTCTTTTGTGGGACGCTTCACTTGTCGTCTTTTGAAGCGCCTTCGAAGCTTTTTATCTGCATGATCAGGCACCACCTTGAAGGACTCAGCGGTGAAGTTCTCAATCTGGTCATGCAGCTTCTCAATCCTTTCTTTGGTAATGGCGTAATCTTGAAGGATTTGATCGAAGCAATACGCAGCGGTATTGGCTTCGAGCCATGACCTGATCACTGGTAAGAAATCCAGGAAACAGTGGATTTGATAAGAAACCGCGGAGGGAATAGAACATAGTACCAGTGTTTCACAAGCCCATTTGAAATTGGTAAGTGGGACTTGTTCTTCCAGGATGTGTATATCCAGGAATGAGAAAGCCGCAAGGAGCTGCAGAGCTTTGCTCTTGTCAGTAGGATAGATGGAATAACCGTATTGCCATTGGAAATGAGGAGTGTTGATGGCAAGGTTATTCACCTCAGTGAACCAGTTGGGTTCTTCAGGAAGAGGAACCAACTTATTGGTCTCTTCGAAGTCAGCTGGGAAGTGTGGGGTTTGCACCTCTGTGAGCCAAAGGGTTTTTTGGGCTTGGGCCATGCGTTTGAAGTCGCAATAAGGGGCAGGCCCAAGGTAGTTTTCCTCCTGTTTTAGGAAAGGAGAAAACTTGAGAGAGGAATAGATGGATTCGAGCATGTCCATGTGAACGGTGTCGTTACCGCTCAAAGGCAGGAATTGACTCGCAAAAAGGGTTCGAAAGTGATGGAATCTGTTAGGTGTGGGGTCAGGTTGGTCAAACTTGACCAGAATGGTGCCAGTACTGGTATTGGAGGAATTTTCTTCCCATCAGCCCCAATTGGACCCATCACATGAATTCGAGCGGGTCAAAGAGGAATCCCAACCCGTGGGAGATGGGTTGGGGGTATGGAATGTTCGATCAGAAATAATTTTGCCTGCCAACATTCGAGGGGAATTTGGAGGAGACATTTGGGGAGCGTAAGATTGATGATCAAGGTTATCTAGGATGAGATTAATTTCTGGAAGAGAGTCCATAGACTTAAGACTTCTTGACAGAAAAGACTTAAGTTCGGAGGGGTTTATGAGGGGTAATGTGATTCGTTAAACCCTATCATTAACTGCCATTTATAGGAGAATTATTGTAGCTATCTTTAGGAAGTTCAATGGACGTGCATGGGAATGAAATCCTGTCATGCTTCGTGCGTCCGAATTTGAAGGGACATGGGCAGAGAACGTGTGCCATTAATATTTATTTAGCATAAATAAAATGTTAATGCGGGGGGTGTGTTTACATCCTAAAATATACTACCCAATGAGAAAATTCCACGTAG